>BOPN01002616.1:0-35000 GCA_017312705.2 Penaeus japonicus | reverse complement strand
TACTTGTATTTATGGTTGTTCTGATCTTTCATGCTATGTGACATAACCTTTTTTTTTCATTTAATCATGCAGCAGAAGTAGTGTTGTTTTTAAGTAGATCACTTGAGGTATCTCTTAGTACCAATATCTTAAGTGGCTTTAGAACATGTCCATTACTCCTCTTGATTGCTGTAAATTGGCCTGATATTTGTGCACCTTCTTGTCATAACCTTAACATAGCTTATTCTTTGTTAGATTTTGTCAACTATTAACTTTGTTGCCTAGAGTCAAAGTCAGATATTTTCCTTCCTGTCAGACTGGGACTTTGATCCCTCCTTTGTGGTCCTGGTTTTTAATCTAGATGGTTCATCACACCAGCCCTTGCAGTTACCTCACTAAGGAAATTTGTGTCAAGTTGAATCCCTTCTGATGCTTTTGTGCCCAGTTAATCTCTTCTGGATGCCCTCAACCCACCCTGATCCTCCCACCCTCCCCCTTTTGATAGGGTAAAGAACTTTGTCATGTTCCAGTGAGAGAACATACACAGTGGTATGAGGTGATGACTTTTACTAAAATGAGCCGACGTTTTGCTTCCTCAGGGGGGTCTCCAGCACACCATCAGATACCCCCCTGGACCCGTTCCTGGAAACACTCCGTCTGCGGTTGCTCAAAGTTATGATGAAGGTGTGTTGAGGTGGCTGCTCTCAGCAGTTGTCGGTTGTCCAGGTTCTGAAACACATCTCCTATCCAGGCACACCAAGTGATGGGCTCTGCCGTAGACACGCTAGGGATTCAAACTCTTGATTTCTCTCAATCAAAAGGTGTCTGTGGACGTCTACTCTAACTGGTTGTTGTGTGACCAGTGGGAGCACAGGTAGTGGAGTAGTGCTGGGGGAGATGGAGTTAGGTATATTTCATTAGTATGAATGGGAGGAAAGTAATGCTGGAAGACTCCCTCAGATTTTCTCTAACAAAAGCTCTAGGAAGGTTTCAGAACTCGGACAGCCGAGTTGCGTGTTTGCTTTTTGTTCTCTTTCAGTCTCACCAAACTCTCTGAATTCCTGATAACTTGCAAGTTGTGTCTGCTTGCTTTAATATATTTTCTCTGTTTTGCCTAAATAAGATTAGTATTACAATTGCATAGTTTTTGGAATTTGTTTGACACTAATGTTTAACTGATTGTGCCAGGTTTTGTTTTAAACACCTATGATGAATATGATCTTTTTTAGTACTTCATGCATGTTGAAATGAGCCTCTGGGTTTATCTAAGTTCTTACAAACAAATTAATTCCATCTTAAAGTGAATTGATTCAGTGCATGATTATTGATAAGAGCCATAATGATTAAGACTGATTCACTGCATGTGTTATTGTTCACACACATTCGTCAACACGCGATGGTCCAAGGTTTTGAAATAGCTGAGACAGTGTGGTGAGGAAACTGGTTGATTTTAGCAGCAGCTGAAAGGATAATTGTACTGCTAAAGTATGTTTGCATGGATTCTCACTGTTGGGGGTCTAGATTTTTTTTTAAAGGAGTATCGCACCAAGTTTTGAGAGTCTGGATCCATGTGAAGACCTTACATAAAGATCTTTTCATGTGAAATTTCTCAGAACCTGAAGGAAGAATTTGGGTCCTTTCGATAGTGCGTAAAGGTCGTGTCGGGGCTTCGTTTTGTTTCCTTCAGGTGGCTTGATTTTTATATACTTCTGTGTGACAAAAATTGACAGTATGTATGACAAAAAGAAAATACTGCTGTTTTACATGCAAGCTCCTCTGTGTTTGTACTCACAAGTTAATAGTAGAAAAGAAAAGTATTAAAGCAATAGTAATGGAAATTGCCATACGATTTTTGAAGTGCTTTTCGTTGTTGCACAGTGGAAGTTTATTAATTCAGGAAATGGACACTCTGATTCATAGTGAAAACATGCCTGTGATGATTTAATTACCATTAGTAAATTAGAGAGTGAATGATTATTGTGATGAAGAAATGGCAAGTTGTTGCTGTAATTCATAGTTGAAATATTTGTAGTGCATTGAAGGAGAGAGAGAGATTAATTAGTGCATGTGGAATTGTTTATGGTGTGTGTATCCTTTGCAGTGATCATGTGATTGTGATGTGCAGGTGAATGATGAGGTTAATGTGTACTTATGGATCACCCATTTGTGAATCATGTTGTTGTGCTTTATTATTGAGTATATTTTGCTGTAGATCTTGTGGTTGTAATGAAGCTGCTGATGTGATTGAGTAATAGCCATGAGTGCTGAAGAAATTCTGCAGAAAATTTGACATCCCTCCAATACTTCTGCCAAGATGTGACTTAGGTTTCCTGACTTTTTGCCAATATATCAGATGCTGCTTTAAGCTCTTTCTGAAACTCCTCTCCCATTTGCAGTTCTTCAATCAAAAGTATTACATGCAGGTTTTTGCAGTTTGAAGTTGACATAAATTTGTGAAAGGGTTGTCAAAAAATATTGTTTCTTGTCATCCAGTCCTGCAAGTATGTCAGTAGTAAATAAGAGTACTTAAATTTTCCCTGAATTTCTGCTTTTGTGTGATCACAAATCTAACCTGGCTGTTTTTTCCTCCTTCAGCAGACTGAGAGTGTAGAGGATGGCGGTGGGGGAGATGGAGGCGACGGAGGAGGGGGAGGGGGAGAGGAGAAGGTTTCTGCCACAGCCAGCACACAGGTGACGGTCGACGCCAGTGCCACCAGCGTCACCACCGTGACCGACAACGCGGAGGAGACATCCACCAAGACCACAACCAGCAAGTTCACCAAGACCACCAAGGTCAAGACCATAAAGATTGTCAAGAAGAAGAATCCCAATTCCCTCGTTGCCAACGCCATTGGCCAGTTCAACAAGAAGTCAGAGGAGGAGGTGTCACCTCCAAAGAAGATCGTCTTCAAGAAGAGCTCTGAGTCCCCTAAGAAGGTACCAGGTTTGCCCAAGAAGATCACAAAGACTGGAGAGAATGACAGTGACGTCAAGACAACAGACAGTTCAGACACCAAAGATTCCTCTGATACTAAGAGAGAAAATGGAGAGAAAACCCCTTCCAGTTTGAGGTCTTCTGCTGAGAAGAGTAGCAGTGAGACTAAAGAAATCCCAGAGAAGAAGGAGCCATCTGTGAAGAAGGAGTCTGCTGAAAGGGAAGCGAGCACTCCCAAGAGTGAAGCCAAAGAAACCACAGACAAGAAGGAGAGTCCTGCTAAAAGAGATTCCACAGAGAGAAAGGAAACCCCAGAGAAGAAAGAAACAGTTGAGAGGAAGGAGAGCCCAGCAAAGAGAGATTCATCAGAGAGGAAGGAATCTCCAGTAAAGAAAGACTCTGTGGAAAAGAAGGAGAGTCCAGCAAAGAGGGATTCATCAGAGAGGAAAGAAGCAGTTGAGAAGAAGGAGAGTCCAGCAAAGAGAGGGTCCATGGAGAGGAAGGCAAGCCCAGCAAAGAGAGATTCTCTTGAGAAGAAGGTGACACTAGAGAAGAGCAAATCAGTAGAAAAGAGAGAGACGCCTGAGAGTAGGGAGAGCCCCTTAAAGAAGAAGTCTCCCATGAAAAAGGAAACGCCCGAGAGGAAAGGAAGTCCAGCAAGGAAGGCCTCGCCAGCTAAGACAAATGTCCCACAAATGGAGGAGACAGAGAGCAAAGAGCCCTCACAAGCAAAGGCTCCAACCACCAAGGAGGCTGAGGAAAAGGATGACGTTTCTGCAACGAAGAAAACCGTCTCAGAAGAATCAGAGAAGCCTCTGGTAGCTGAGAAAGCAGAAGCCACCAAAGCTGAGGATAAGAGTGAGAGTGTGGACGCCAAAGAACCGGTCCAGGCAGAAGCATCTCCAGAACCAGAACCCTCAACGAGAGCGAAGGAGACTAGCAGTGTCATAGAGATCACTAGGGCCTCCTCAAGTTCTTCGAGAAGCAGCAAGTCTCCATTATCTGAGGATGCTGAGGGAGCAAAAGCCATTAGTGCGGGCGCGTCAAGTGGTTCCGTGGACAAAGTTGTCACGAGTGAAGCAGACAGTTGTGTGGAGGGTGCTAGTGCCGCCCCTTGCAGTAATGACGCAAAGACTCGTGCTGACTCTCTATTAGACTCTGACTCAGAGCTGAGTAATGTGAGTGTGTTTGTTATAGTGCGTGATATGAGTAGCCTAACTGCGACTGTCAACAAGGACACGATTGTTACACCTGCCACATCAACATGTGGCGAGCTCATGCAGGAGGTAGGACGGCGGTTCAAGTATGAGCCAGACTCCTTCTCTCTCATCTTGCAGTGTTCCAATGGTGACCAGGTGAGTGGGCTCCTAATGGGCAGAATGATGGTTTGATTGGTACATTTGCAATCATTTCAGTATTTTTTTTTTTTTCTTCTTCTTCTTCTTCTTCTTGTTTCCCACAACTCCCTTTTCTGCATTCACCAAAGGTACAATATGACTGAAGAAGCCTTTTGTGTGTGTATATAGTAGGCATGGGACAAAATATTAGTATCCATGGCATTGGTCAAGTTAGGAGATATTGGTGTTTGAAAAAAAGCCAATACCAGCTGATACTTTGCTCTTGAACCATGATACTGCAGACAGTCCTAAGTTCAGGGTGGGTTCAGCCATGGCTTCATCCTGGAATATTTTAAAGTGCCAGAATGCAAGGGGAAGTTATAAAATTTTGTATAACTTGAATAGAGCCAAAATATTTCATTCTCAGAGGGTTAATCTGCACAGTAAATTTACTCATCAAGATTACTATATATTCAAAATATTTCACTTAAACATGCAGTACCTAAAGTATTTGATTTAATTATTGATGATACATATAGCATGAAGTGTTCTTGCTCTTTTGACTAAAAATTCAAAATTCTGCCTGCTTAGCAACTTTTATTACATCATTTTATAATGATGATATGCCTCAAGTTCAGTGGATTTGAATGTAAAACACTGTCAGATTAAAGGAACGTTTGCCTTTTTTGTCATCAAATACATGCTTCCTGAGAGAAAAAATATTTTTCATATATTAGAATATATATTCATTTCAATGACCCCCCCCCCCCCATGCAGATGGATATGTAAGTTCATTGCTGACAATTCATTCATCAAGTATCATGGAGGGATCAGACATGACCAATTTAACTCTTCTAGGTGGAGATCGAGAAAATGGAGGCAGAGCGCACACTAGCAGACGCAAGGTTCCAGGTGGAGGGCACCCCAAGGAACAACCTAATCTTGTGCGACATGGGCGGACACCCTCCCCGGCGCACGGACGAGGACGACCTCAGCCTTGGGGCCTCGGCCTCCCCCACAGCCAGCGCTAGTGAGAAAAAGTGGTTTGATAGGAGTAGTACGTATAGCAACACACCTGAATATTCTTACTCTGCAGCTCTCATTAAACACGAGACAGGTGAGTGCTGGTAGAACCTCCTCACACACGTCTTCTCTTGTACATTCTCCCTCTCATTCTCTCTCTCCTTCCTCTTTATTTCTTTCTTTTTTTCTCTCTTTTTCTTTCCTTCCTTTTTGTATCTCGGTCCCTTTTTTATCTTTTTTATCTTTCTCTCTTTCTCTCTTTCTTTCTCCCTCTCTCTCTCTTTCCCTCTCCCTCTCTCTCCTCTCTCCTCTCTCCTCTCTCCTCTCTCCTCTCTCCTCTCTCCTCTCTCCCCTCCCCCTTTTCCCCATTCCCTCTCTCCTCTCTCTCTCTCTCTCTCTCTCTCTCTCTCTCTCTCTCTCTCTCTCTCTCTCTCTCTCTCTCTCTCTCTCTCTCTCTCTCTCTCTCTCTCTCTCTGTACTCTCTCTCTCTACTCTCTCTCTCCTCTCCTCTCCTCTCTACTCTCTTTTCTCTCTCTACTCTCTTTTCTCTCACTCTCACTCTCACTCTCTAAGCCTCCTCTCTTTCTCCCTCTCCTTCTCCCCTCCCACCTTGTCTCCCTGCCTGCCTGCCTGCCTGCCTGCCTCCAATAATATGTTGGCCTGTTTACTCTCTTTTAATCATGTACTCAAAGAAATGCCTTGAATTGAAAAGTTCTTAAGATTGTTTTTTGTGTGTGATTCATTTCCCTCTTTAATTCTTAACCAACTGGTATAACATGACTATACTGCGTTACTCCTCAGTCGGACTTGCCTCTGCAATGATGATCATAAAATGGACGACCAAAAGTTTTTGCAAGTTGAATAATGGAAAGAGTCATTCACCCTACAAATTGCACTCTCTTGTCTCTGGTACAGGTTATGCGGGTCTGGTGAACCAAGCCATGACCTGTTACCTCAACAGCCTGCTTCAGACGCTATACATGACCCCTGAGTTCCGCAACGCCATCTACCAGTGGGAGTTCAAGGGCTCCGAGGAGGAGGCATCCAAGAACATCCCTTGCCAGATCCAGCGTCTCTTCTTGCTCCTCCAGGTGAGTCTCGGTGGAGTATTTTTTGATGGGTGAATGGGTAATGTCGAATGATTTGATTTGTGTAATGGGATAGGAGTTAGGGTAGAGTTGTGTGTGAGGAAAGATTCATATTCAGGCTTCAGTAAAGAGTGCTCAGATTGTTGGGTTGTGTTGTCAGTAATGCTGTACTCAACAGTTATGTTATGCTTTACTTTTCTTTTCTTTTTTTCTTTTTTTCTCTTTTTTGTTAGCTGTTGAGAAAGGATGAGGGAAAGGGATTTCTTTTTGTTTGTTGTTTTTATAGGTTCTTGAATTTGTAAACATAATGGCTGAAATTAAAGAGTTGGGCTACTCTACCTAGCTTTAACATATCTTCAACTAAAAAGGTAAGCCATTTCACCCCATTGCATTTGCAGACCACTAACAAGACAGCCGTGGAAACGACCAACCTAACTAAGAGCTTTGGTTGGGACAGCAGTGAGGCATGGCAGCAGCATGACATCCAGGAGCTCTGTCGGGTCATGTTTGATGCGCTTGAGCAGTGCTTCAAGAACACCCATCAGTCAGACCTCATCAACAGCCTCTATGAAGGTATGGTATTTGTTCAGGTTTATTTTGTGCTGATTGATGTTCATTTTAAAAGAAATATTAATTTGAGACTGGTGAATATCTTTGGAAATTTTTGGTAATCAGATCATGAGGTTAGAAATATATTAGAAATATATTTGAATTATCTGTGCAGATATTAATCTGTAAGGAAGCTATTTACAGCCCTAGAATTTAGAATGGTATACTTTTGATTGCATCAATAATAGGCAAGATGAAGGACTACGTAAAGTGCCTAGAGTGCGGCAATGAGGGAGCCCGGGAGGACACGTACCTGGACATTCCTCTTCCCATCAGACCCTTTGGCTCAAGCTCTGCATACAAGTCTGTGGTGAGTGACTTTTCTTCATTTTCATTATGTTTCAGCTTTTTTACCTTTGCCTTGTGTCACAGGATACACAGAAATTTGTTTAAATGGCAACAAAAATCATGCGAAACTTGTCTCATCATCATGCATTATACTCTTTGCCTCCTTGTCCTTCTCCCTTCTCATCCATTTCTGTAACTTCCACTTTATGTACCTCTCATTTTTGTGAGGTTTCTTTCTTTCCAGTTATATCTTTCCTAGTGTCCTACTTCTTTGTATCCTTATTGAATTCATTTTATCATCTGATTATCTCTGATTAGGGCAGATCAGTGGTCAAAGCAACTGAAGAGCAAAGTCTCCCATGAATAAGGCTGAAGGAGGCATACCCACAGCTTAGGTCATTTGTATTCATATTTTCCCCCCATTTCTAACCCTAAACAGGAGGAAGCCCTGAGGGCTTTCGTGGAGCCAGAGCTTCTGACAGGGAACAACAAATACAAATGCTCAAAATGTGATTCTCTGTGTGATGCTCACAAAGGGCTGAAATTCACACGCTTCCCCTACCTGCTCACCATACACCTCATGCGCTTCGACTTTGACTATCAGACCTTGCATAGAATCAAGTTGAATGACAAGTAAGTACATGGACGTCTTAGTGTGTGCTGTAATTTTGTCTTTTATTTATGAATCTTTTCTCTACTATCCTATAAGTTGTTAAACAGATATGGATTTTGGAAGTTAATACAGAGCCTGTTACAACATATTTTAGATTTGTAGGAATATGGCAACATGATTCATGTCACTTTCCTTATAAAGATGGATTAAAACACTAAATAAATAGGTGTATTTATCTTCATCCTTTATCGGTCTTTTTTTATCTCTCGACGTTTGCAGTAACCATATTCTTCTTAATGTCAGTTTCAGTATTTTGAGAGATGTTGCTAGCCATCCACAATTCCTGACCCTACCCCCTTGTCTTTCAGAGTGACCTTCCCCAACATACTAGACCTAAACAGCTTTGTAGAGACCCACTCAAAGGAGGACAGCACTGCTGTAACACCAGACAAACCCACCACAGACAAATTGGATGATGCTTCTACCACAGACTCTGGATCAGCGCTGGACGTGGAAGACAATTCAGTCGAGAACACCTCCAACTCCCAGCCTGAGTCAGACAATCAGGTGAGTGACATGGCATAGGCTTTGATCCCTTGAGGGTGTGAGCTGTAGGGAAGGGCCTGGATCGTATTTTTTATTAATTTAAATTCCATGTATGTGTGTCCAAAGAGGTTATCCCCTGAGTAAATATTATTACACAGAAAATTTACTTGATTTTTATTTTTATTTTTGTCTTTTGTCTCTCTTGCCCAAGGACGAAGATGAAGGTATTGATGTTAGCAGTATGAACAATGAGAAGAACAAGAATTGCTTGCCCAATGGACCTTATGTGTATGAACTTTTCTCAATCATGGTCCATGCAGGCAGTGCATCAGGGGGGCACTATTACGCTTACATAAAGGACTTCAGAACAGATGAATGGTTCTGCTTTAATGACCAAAGTGTATCCAAGGTGAGTCCGAAACTGGCAAATTGACTATATATATATTCAATAGTATTTATTTACAACAATATTTGATATTTTTTACATTAAAAAATAGCATGAATCACTACATACAATTTTATTTTTTTTGCCAAATTCCAGATTACATATGACGACATCAGAAAAACATATGGCGGAGGCACAAACAGAGTGCCATGCTATAGCTGGAGCTCCAGTGCCAACGCCTACATGCTCATGTACAGACAGATCAACAAGGAGAGGAATGTGGATGCCTACTCTAAAGAGGCGCTCCCTCAACATATCAAGGCAAGGATTACTCCTTACTGAAAGGGATTTTGGCTGACGTATGATTGATTATCCTGTACCATGTTGGTGAATTCTGATACATAAACCTCCATTGTTTTCCGCTATGACTTTACCTTCATTGTCTCGTCCTCCAGGATTTAGTACAAAGAATGTCCGAGGAGGAGGCAGCAGAGCGCGAGCAGCGAGAGATCGAAAGATGTATGTGCTGCATCAAGCTATTCTGCCAAGTGCCTGGCCAGACTCAGATGCAGGAGAAGAAGCTAAGAGTTCACAAGGACTCCACTCTCAGGGAAACCACGAAGCTTGCATATGAGGTCAGATATTTCTCTCTCTCTCTTTCTCTTTCTATCTTTCTTTCTTTCTCTCTCATTACAGTTTAGAGTTTGATTGAGGGATAGGACTTTGTATGTTACCATACAATCTTTTTATTTAGAAGTTCTCTTAATTTCACCTTGAGTTATAGGCTTAGAATTTATCAAAGCATCATTTCCATCTACAGGAGCTGAGCCTTGCTAACACTGTTCCGCTAGAGAGGTGTCGGCTGGTCAAGTATGAGGAGTTCCACGACAGTTTGGAGTGCTCCTTCGATGGCCAGGACGACGAGCTCATCTCAGAGGTCCTTGGCGGAGTTCGAAGTTCCTATAAGTTTGATCTCTTGATGGAAATCAGAGACGAAGATAAAGCCTTTGAGGTTTACAAACCAGGTGGTGAGTGGTGCAGTGTAGCTCTCTTTTCTTTGATGGCCCTGTATGCCCTTTACTCTTGCCTTATTTCCGTTGATGAAAGCTCACCAGGTTTTAGATTCAAGCCATGTGGTGGTCCACTTTTGAACTGGCAGGGGCACAAAATGATTGCTTTTCTGTCCTTGCAACTTCTGATAGGATGAGTCTTTTCTGCAGGCACCACCATCAAGGCCCACATTGTGAACCTGGCCACGGAGGAAGTGGAGGGCCCCTACAACCTGCGTGGAAGTCTCAACATGACAGTGCGGGAGCTGAAGGAGATGATCGGCCGCTCCCTCAACATGAATCCTGACACGATGCGAGTCGTGCTGGAGAGGTATTACAATGACCTCCGACCTCTAACAGCAGACACGAAGACTCTCAAGATGGAGGGATTCTACAGGTCAAATAAGGTATGAATTGCAAAATGATAATATAATGGGTAAATTATTTCTCAAAGGATACAGTGTTGGTTAGATTGAATTCGCAATAGTATTGGAACATTAGCTCTACTGATATCTTGTTCTGCTTTACATCTTAGGTCTAACCTCCTTGTTATCTTGTTCTCTTACCTTTTCCTCTCTCTCTCTTCCAGGTATATGTTGAGGCATCAGGGAAGGAAAGCACAGACTTCTACACGGGGTCTTGCATGTACAGCATCCTGGACAGATATGAAAATACCATAACATTATACTGTCCGCTGCCAGACACTAGTAAAGGTTAGTTTCTAGCAATTATTTAATTCATAGGTTCTGATTCATGATTTAAGACGCTGTGTGTGATATTATTCTTTGTGGACAGTACAGAGCTCAAGTTACTATTGCAGTTGGATTATTGAAAGTCAAAAAAAAATCATAGTTGTTGGAAAGGAATATCAATGTGAAATGTGATGCAGAAAAGGATAACCAAATAGTTAAAGACTTGTGAAGACCGCACTAGGATTATTTATAAGAAAAGAATGAAGAACAGAGTAAACACATCTGTCATGATAATGTGGTGAAAATTGGATAGTTAATTATATGGTGATTCCATGAGCAGTACTGGAGGAAAGAAAAAAGATGGAAACAAATGTTTGTGATATTTCCTGCAGAGGCCCTGGAGGAGATGCAGATTCCCCCCTACAAGGAAGAGGAGCCAGAGCCAAGGCCAGAAGTGCCCAGCAGTGGAACCAGTGCATCTGCAACGACAGAGGATGCAGTGTCTGCAACCAGTGCTGCCAGTCCAGCCAGTTGCTCAAGCAAGGATAGTGGGGTGAGTTTAGGGTACTTTTTTTTTTGGCAAGTGCATAATCAGAAAAAAAAGTGTGTATATATATATATATATATATATATATATATATATATATATATATATATATATATATATATATATATATATATATGTATATATGTATATATGTATATATGTATATATGTATATATGTATATATGTATATATATGTATATATGTATTTATATATATGTATATATGTATGTATATATATGTATATATGTATATATTCCTCTATGTATATATATATTTTTAGTTCATTGATTGGCCCTATAGTTTTATTTTTATTATTGGTTCTTTACTATTCAGATGTTGGTCTGCTTCCTTCCATATATTATCCAGGAATGATTTTCCTTATTTATATCTAAGCTTTTTTGTGTGCTCATCTAAATATGTCTTCTCAACTAACATCCTTCCCTTTGCCTTGCCAGATTAGTAGCAAGGCAGCCACCGACTGCTCAAGCAGTGAGGCGGGCAGCAGTAACAACAGCTCGATGGTGAGTCCATCATCTGGCCCCTCGTCATCACTCCCAACATCGGCTCAGCCTCCCAGTCCTGGCATGTCAACATCCACACAGGCGACGACCCCAACGGCCTCGCCCACTGCTACCTCTGCGGGTAACGGTAGTGACGGCGAGGATGAGGGTATCGCGGACGCAGACAGTGGTGCGGGCTCCTCTAACGTCAACAGTGACCAGAGTGCGAGCGAGGATTCCTCCCTCACTAGCGACAGTGACAGGTAATATAGTCATGAAGGCAGTTTTTGTTTTCTTTGATTTTCTGTGTGGTTCTAAGAACACAACCTTCCCAATATCTTTCTCTTTCTCTCTCGTTTTTACGCAGTCTTCCAGTTTATTGTACTTAAACCACTATCAACGAGTCTTTTTCTTCTTCTTTCCCCTACAACTTGTCAACAATTTAGCAGTGTGTATGGCTAGCTACCAAACTCCTCCTAAAGCTTTGTTGCAGTTTCTTAGTTTGAATGACTTCTTGCCCCTTGTTTCCTTACCACCCATTGTCCATTCTTTGGATTTTTTCTTTCCTTTTACCTGGCATCTCAATACATACTTTTATTGTTAGTATAGAATTCCTGTATGTAATGTGAAATGTATCAAAAACCTTTAATGACTTCAATAACATTTGTGGTGAAAGTTCAAGCCATACTAGTTAGTTAAATCTTTATCCCATTCTCAAGCTCTTCAAATTGGATTTTATCTATTTACTTTGTGTACCATATACATGGATATTATTTAATCAAATAATCCTAATCATTACAGAACTCTGGTTGGAGATCCACCAGAAGACAAATTGTCAGATACAAGTAACTCGCCAGACTACAGGAATGTTTCCTCGCCATCTTCCCCCGAGGACAACGGCAGAGAAACAAAGGTAAGTCTCACTTTCCAGTTTTTAATGATATTAAACAGGTTCCTTTCAATGCTTCATTTCTTTGTCACAGATGTGCAGTTGATATTGTTGTTCTGAAATGCACTTTCAAAATCTTAATGGATTTAAGGTCTGCTTTCTCTCCTTTTAATATATGACTTGGAATAGTGTTTATTGTCTCCTGGAATAGTGGTTATTGTTCCCTTTTCACTTTTAACTGCCATTACCTTGTCATGACATTGAAGATCAGTGAACAGAGTTCATTTTGACAAATTTATATATAGGTATTAATTAGATTGTTTTAATGTTATTCAGTCTAATATTTGAAGATCAATATAAGGTAGAAGACAGCTGAATTAGATAGAGGAAAGAAAAATTTTGAAGGAAGGTTCTAAATTCTATTATTGATAACCCTGTTATATATTTTTCCTGTGCCTGTTATTCCCATCCTATATTAGTCTTTGATTCTTGTAGATGATCAGAGACAAAATGTCATTTTTATCATTATTCATATATGATATTAAACATAAACAAGATTCATCTAATCTTTGAAGTGCATTAATCTTATGTTAAGGTCAACCCACATATGTCTTATTTCTCAGAAAAAGATGTTTCAAGGTTTGACAAAAGAGTATTGGTTAATCCTTTCACTCTGTGCAACAGGAGAATTGTATTTTACAGAGTCTTGTGTTTTCTCCAAAAGTTTACATTGTTACTGTCGCTCTTGATGGCAGTTAACCATATGCATGGTAGGCAGAACACAGATAATGGAAGGGGGGGAATGATCTTGTATATCATCCTCTGTTTACCTGCCTGTGGAAAGCTATAGAGCTTATACTCTGCTGTATTAGCATGTATGTAGAAAGGCAGGAGTGATGAAAAGCATGTAGTTCTATTCCCATCCTGTCCTTTACTTGTCCAGCCAGAAACTGATTAGTAATTTGTTATAGGAAAAATACATATATATACATACATTTATGTATGCATATGATAGAAAATACCATCTCATATATCATACATTTATCCTAGGAAAGTTAGCTCCCAGCAAAGTTTTATCAATAGAAATGGAGAAAGATTTGTCATTTAGGTAATATGTTTGTAGGATGCAAAACTTGTTTGCTGTCCTTCCTTATCTCCTCCCTCTGATCATTATGCCTTTATTTTGACAGTGAAGTATTCAATAGAATCAAAACTGAATATCCATACCTCTAGCAGTCTTTATATTGCCAAACTGGAGCGGTTGTTTTTCCCCTTTACCTTTATCATAAGGATTGAAAAACATGCATGGAGATCTTCTCAATCCCCCTTCCCAATAGCAAAAATATTGTTACAACAACTATCCGTGTATTTTTCCTCTTTCTGTAATTGGCATATAGTTCAACTTAACTTCCAGATGTATGATTTTTTCATATGCTTCATCTTGTGTTGTCACTAAGTGCTCACCATTGTCCCAACAATAGGTGTCTTTTGTCTTTCCTTTCTGTCTGTGATACTGGAATGGTAATAGAAGTAGAAGCTTATATGAAAGAGGAATTGGGAGATGGCAGTTTCTGTAGTAGTGATTTCTTTTTGTTTTACAGTAGATAAACTATGACCATGTTGTGTATTGTGTACAATGGTGTGATGTGGATGTTTTCTAACATGCAATGAATTATTACTTGGTTATATTTGCCTTCTGTGCTGAAAGTGAAGAATATTTGTATGTATTTTTTAACCTGTTAACGCTGGGTGACATGATATCACATCATGTGGTGGTAGCACTTGCCACCGGGGACGTGATATCATGATATGGCTTTTTGATGGCCGGCACACCAGATGATTGTGTGCGCAGCAGTCGGCCACAGCCAGAGTGGGCAAATAGCCTGAGGCATTAGGCCTACATGTTTGAAATACCCTGGCACTTAGACCAATCAGAGCCAAAAACGCCCCGTTGTTATCAGGTTAATACATTGTATCTGTCCTTAAAAGGCAGATGTAGAAACCAATACAGGTGCCTCTGACTGCAT
Source organism: Penaeus japonicus (assembly GCA_017312705.2). NCBI lineage: Eukaryota > Metazoa > Arthropoda > Malacostraca > Decapoda > Penaeidae > Penaeus > Penaeus japonicus. The sequence continues at coordinate 20,493 of BOPN01002616.1, read as the reverse complement.
CAGCATTTCTGTTGGGTGACACTTGTCATTTTTTGTCTGAATATGTATGACTTCCCTAATGTCGTGGGTCCTTTTCTTCACTTTTCCGTTAGCAAACTTTTGTTAACCTTATATATATTTTTGTGGTGGTCTGGTTTATCAATAGTAACTAGATGAGAGTGATCTTTGATTGGCTTCCTGGTGGAGAAATTTATTTAAACCAATAACAGTTTTTTTTGCAAATGTATTTTTGGGTATCTAATTTATGCATGATTGATTTATGATATAGCATGGGTTCTTATTTACCATTCTTGGGTTTGTTACTTATTCCAAAAGAAACCTTACATGGTATAGGCACAGTGTTTGACTTGGTAAAGAAAAGAAAGATAAACTTTTGTCAGTTAGAGAAGATGATTTGGTTTTCTTGATCTTTTAATTTATAAATACAAATTATTGGTAATGTGTAAAGGATTGACAAAAAGGAAAACAAAAGGCAAAGTAGCAATAGATGTTAGTTTCAGTTTCACAAGATGATAATATTAAAAGTTAAAGACTCTGGTATTGATATAATAATATTAAAAGTTAAAGACTGGTATTGATATGTATATGATATAGGGTAGCAGTATGTGTTTATACAAATCCTGTAATCATATTCAGTTACAAGAATATCTACAAACTTATGAATGAATGGTACATACACTGTTTGATACGTAGAAATATTCCATGGTAATATTACTTTTATATTCATTCCAGTTGCACAGTTACCAATAAATTACAGGCTAAATATAATGGAGTCTTGATAATTATCAGACCATTGTTAAGTGTTGAAGAACAAGTCAAATCCTTGCCCTTACCAGATCAAGACAGAATTGTAAGGTCCCCCACTCCTTGTCTCTCTAACCTTTGTGTGGAGTTTGTGTTTTTTTACAGTAGTTGTCTCTCCCTCTTTCAGGATGATGACAATGGTTGGGGTTTGCCTATTTTCCAGGACACCGACGTCGTTTGGGGGGACGACGACAAGGAGACGGAGGTCAAGCGCTACTTCAGAGCCGAGTACTTCACAGAAGACCAGACTAATCAGAAAAGTTAGCATTTTATTTATTTATTTGTTTATTTATTATCATTTTTTTATCTCTTTTTTGTTTGCTTGTTATTAGTCAAATGAAAAGAAGTAAAAGTATATGCTTTGTATTTATTATAGATTTTTTTTTTTTTTTTTTTTTTTTTTTTTTTTTTTTCCTCCATATTTTTTCAGTGTGCAGCTAAGCTATAATCTGAAGAAAAAAAGTAGATATTTGAATTATTGAGTCATTAGCTTTTTTTGTTTGTTTTTTACAACATAAAAAAAAAATTCAAATTATAGAGAGGTTACATTGTGCATATATTGTTACAAGTATCTGTTGCCCCACCCACTCCCTCCCCCCTCCCTTCTCCCTCCCAATATATGTAAGATGACAGTTTCTTGTGAATCGTGATCTAAAATGATCGTCTTTACAGTGCTGCGAGTGTTTGTGGATAAGAGAATAACCATAGGTCAGCTCAAGAACGAGATGCAGCGGTGGGTCGGCGTTTCACAAGATCACTTCAAGCTGTTTAAAATCTACTCAAACAGGTATGTCTCGTTATTTTGCAACCTCACCTCGCCAAGAGAATTACTGCATACAATATATATACATCAGATATAAGAGACCCCTTCCCCCTCATGCTCCCTCTCCCATTCTTTCTCTGAACAACTACGCTGTCTTACTAAGGGAAAAAGTAAATAAACTTAATCTATTATTGCTTTGTGTTTTCCATTTGCAGTCAAGAATTTGAGTGCACCAGAATGACTGAGACTCTAGCATCGTATGGAGACAACACCAGATTAAGTGTTCGGTTAGGAAGAGCTCTGCTGCCTGGGGAACAGAGAGGCAAAGTCTACCTTCTTGAGCCTGACAGTGTGGATGATGTAAGTGATGTTAAATAGTGCGTTTAATGTGGAAAACAGACTCGTATGATTTTCAATTTTATTTTCATTTCTTTTTTATTGAATTATTTATCTTTTTTTTTTTTTTTTTTTTTTTTTTTTTTTTTTTTTTTTTTCTTTCATAAAGTGCTTGTTATTGCTAACACTTAGATCACTACTTGACTAGATTTTTGAAGATAAAACATATGCTGCCTAATTCTTTTGCAAATAAAATTCTGCAAAATATCTAACAGCCTGCGAAGTTCCTCATCGACTGGGTGGTGTGCAAGGGAGACACCGTCGCCAGTGCCAAGCGTGCCATCATCAAGGAAGTCAACACCAGATGCAACATGACACTAACAGCAGAAACTGTCCGGCTACGGAAGAAGAGCTGGAAGAACCCTCAGACTATATACCTTGACGCGCAAAGATTCGAAGATGATATACCTCTTTACTCTAACTGGGAACTGTTCCTACAGGTGAATTTTTTTTGTGTGTTGTAAAAAACTGTGTGCGTGCGTGCGTGTACAGGCAATACTTGTCATAAATAATTTTGAAAAGATAAAACTTTCATAATTCTTCCTCTTCTTCTCTATTTTAAGCATGTGCTAATTAAATGTGGCTGTCTTAATCCATTTTCAGATAATTGAGGGTCCCGAAACAAAGACAGCCAGTTCTGATGAAATAGCCTTGTTTACCAAGAGATGGAAACCCTCAACGTACACCACAGACCCTATAGCTGAGGTCATCATTTCCAAACCAACTGTGGAAGGACTCAGGGAAAAGGTAAAATCTCCCCTTCAATTTTTGTTTATTTTAAAGTATGTTTTTTTGTATTTATACTTTAAAGATATCAAGTTATTGAAATTTTCACATTATCATGGAAATAACCTCCCTTTTTCAGCTCTCAGAAATATCTGGCATCGAGGCAGATGACATAGAGTTTGCGAAAGGTAAAGGGACATTCCCCTTTGACATGTCCGTTGTGGACATCAACAGCGACTTGGATTGGTCGATACGCTCGGGCCCACTGGACCAAAGGCCCCTCTACATATTAGATGATGGTGCCATGGTGTACTATAGGTACTTGTTATTTCTGCTGTTCGTTCACGTAGCTTCAGAGTTCTCTGAAACCTGGCTGGAGGTTTTTCTCTTGAGATATCCCCATTTTTACAGTGTTCAGCCTAAAAATACAACCTCAAAATATGCAATAAAGTGTAGAAAAAATAAATAAATAAATAAACATTGTGTCATCCTTTCCAGAGACAAGAAGGAAACGCCGAAGGAAATGACAGAAGAGGAGCGACGTGCCCTGGTCAACTCTGAGAACCGGCGCCTCAACCGCGACCTGCAATACCAGTGCCCAAGCTCATCCACCACCTCCAGCTACAGCACTCTAAGATCTAAGGAGAAAGGCCTCAAAATCTACCTCAATCACGAAGAGTAGAAAGGAAAAGGGAGAAAGAGAGTGTTGTGGGTTCTTTCTTAAAGTGACTATTCTTTGAAGAACACAGGAAAACAATAATATTGCTTTAATCAGCATCTCCTATATTGTTTGAATAAGTGATACTTATAGTGAGTGTGTGTATGTGATTGTGTATGTGCATGTGTGTGTGTATGTGTGTGCGTGTGCGTGTATGCGTGCGTGTGCATGTGTGTGCGTGTGTGTGTCTTTCTCTGTATGCATATATACATATATGAATACATACATACATTTATGCACACATACATACACATATATATTATATAACATACATTAAAATTTTGTACATTATTTTATTCAGCTAATACGAGAAAATGCTTTGATGGAGAGTCAGTTTTACAAACTTTATTCAAATCGGTACTCTTAACATCCAAAGAGCTTGTCATTAAGGGATGTTACAGCTGATGCTTGTAAGTGTTGTGTGTCTTCACAATAACATGGCTATATAAAATGTGCATACATATGCATATGTCCACACACATGTCCACACACGTGTCCACACACATATACATACACTCACACCCACACCTACATACACACTCAAGGATCTCATAGTAGCAACATCTTCCACTGTGAGACTCCCCAGTGACCATTAGCTGTTGGAGTGGCAAACGATTCAAAATAATTAGTTGGCCTACCTTGGAAATGTAGAGCAAACCAGACATAATTGAAAAGGAAAGTATAATTTATAGCTATACTGCTTATGTTATATCAGACACACAATATATAGTGTAATTTGCTATATAGTCCTATTATTGTAACATTCCTGATCAGTTATTATATTTAAAAAATAAAAAAAAGGAATACATATATTACACACAAGAGTACTTAATGTAGTGGCTGTGATGTCAACACCACCATGAACTGTGGTGCAGTCGACAGGCTTCCTGACTAGCTCTCATCTCGGCCTCCTCTCCTAGTCGTAATTTAGTCTTACCTAAAGTCTTGATTATGAGACGTGCACTTTGCAAACGGAGAATCGATTCAAGTAGAAAGTGACGTTGGGACAACCTCATACGGAAATAAATATTAAAGTCACAGCAGCAGATATTTAGAATGACCACTATATTTAGATAAAAGGAAGAGTTGAGAAAAGGAAAATAGAAAGGCTTGAGCAGGTTTTAATTGTGATAAAACATTTACTGTATAAGCCAGAGAAAATCCTAGCAAGGACGAGCATAGTGACTTTTAACTCGATCTTACTTTTCATATGCATAGGTATGTATTTATCTTTATATACACATATATACCTACAGTATATCTCACCACTATATTTACATGCACTCATGTACTGTGTCTGTCTCAGCGACATGTACGTATTTTTATGTCTAAGTGTTCCCACAGTAACTGGGAACAGAGAATATTCCTACTGTGTAAAGAGATATAACAATCACCACCCATCACTTAGTGTATAATACCAGACACAGAAGGTGTATCTGTTGCAGTGTGCATTATATACTGAGGTATTGACTAGAACAGGACCTGGAAATGGAAACTCACCTTCATACCTTTATTACTAGTCAGTTGTAGACACTCTGATCTGACAAGTATTAGCTTACAATTATCTTATGAGCTGATAATACTGTAAAAATATCTTACAGATTGCAATAAACAATAGCCGAAACTCTGCCTTATTTAAGGTCGCCGTTATGACCATTTTTGCATTGTTTCATATTGTTGATTAAGGTCTTCACCTACTAGGTGATTTGTAAATAGTTGCATGTATTTTTGGCATTCTCATGTGGTAGAATGTGTATGTCCCTTGTTTGAATGAGGAAAGCAGCTGGAACTGTGTTCTGGGGTAATGTTAATGGCTCGGCCTTCTTGTATATATATATATACCTGAGTGTGACACTACCTTTGTCTGCAGTAGGCTTCTTACGCAATACATTTAGTTGTTTTTTTTTATTATTACCACTACTACTATTACTTTTTCATTTCATTTTCTCTACTTCTTCTCTGTGATGTAAATAAGAGGAATGGGTTACACTCCCCCTCCCCTCCCTCCCTCCCTCCTCCCCCTCTCCCATGACAAGGCTGATATAGATCTCCGTCTGTTATAAGTGTCACTCATGGACAACCTTCTCCCTTTCTCAGACTTGTATTATACTCCTGTATTTTCTTGTACCAGTTTTTATATGATCCTCTGCTTCAACCTGTTATTATAAATACAAGTTAAAGGAGTCTTTTTTTTTTCTATAGGCGAAGATGATGCAGCAAGTAAAAGGAAACTGCATCAATGTATAATCTCTGGTGATTCATGTCTACAGAAACCCTAGTCCATGTTTACATTTGTTGCAAATCGTCATTTTGTCTTGTATATTTATGTGCATATGTTAACACCTATTTATTGATGCAAATGTTTATCAGTTGGAGATAAGTTCTACAGTGAAGCTTCTTGTATTGGTGTAGATGAAATTGCATTTACTTTAATTTATTGTTATCAATGAGGATTTAAATGTGGAAAAAGAATTTTATTTAGTATTATTGTTGTTATTACATTTCATTGTCATTTTTTTTTTTATATATATATAATTTGTTAGATTAAAGGAGTAAATATTTTTACTTTGTGGTGATTTGAAGCACAACCTAGGCATATCATATCAAGTGTTTACAAGTAGCTATAACTGCTCCATTATGAAAATTAGCTCTTTAAAAAAGAAAAAAAAAACTATTTTTATTGCTTTTTGTATTAATTTTTTTTCCTTTTTTTTAAATGATTATCTTTTTTTCTTTTTTTTCCAAGTTTCTTTTTCTGTAGCGGCCAGAACTTGATGTGGAACAAATGTGCCCACCATTGTATTCGAGTCTAGCCAGGCCCAAATAAATATGGTTGTCAATTTTTCTTTATTCTTTTGTGTTACTCCTTTCATTTTGGAATTGACCCTCTTGAAATGTTACTGTAGATTTCATATTGTGATCACCTTAGTCATTCTAATTTAGCAGAGGCATCTGCTTGATTTTTTTTTTCTTTCTCATATTTGTATCAGTATCTTCCACTCTTCAACCAATAATGTCATTTCTGTTTCCTGAATCCTCTTCACCGAGAACCAAAACTCAAGACTTGCTGTTTATTGTGATACATGACGAATCATCTTCAGGAAACTGTTCAGTAAAGAAACCTGTCCAGGTTAGCTCTTGTGTGATCTCTAACATACTGTACCCCAATAAAAGCATCTTGTCATATAAAGTTGGCATGATTTAGATCATGCTTGGCACTGATAAGATGAAAATGGTTAAGATTAACCTGTGTTCTGAATCCTTAAAAAATGTTTCCTGCTGAACACTATTTCAAGTAAAATACAAGTGTCTTTTGAATTGGCTGGTCCTAGCTCATAAATTAAGTTGGTCGATATTCAATTCACTTTATTATATATACACATTGCCATTAGCTTCAAAAAGAATAACAATATGGCAAAAACTTTCTATTCACTGCATCTCTCGTCAACCAACTGCAGACAGGTGTCATGATGCACAAGTTTTTGGCCTGACCGAGGGCTGCATGACTTACATGATGATCGTCTTGCCCCATATTTGATGTTGGGGGAGATTGGATCGCTGTTTCTTTATTGTAATATGACAAATAACTATTTACTAAATAATGATGGCTATTGCAAGCATAATTATTATGAATGCCATAATATTCAACAAAATGGATTTAATCTAAAATACAAACATAGATGGCACCACTTTCTCCTGGCATTAGCAGCCTTGAACAATTAATTTATGGTCTAAGCAAGCACCATATTCAGGGAGCGATGACATACAGCAAAATGCCAACCTCTTGCTCTAAAGTACTGGCAATGAAGGATGGGCAAGCAGAATGAGAAGAGGAAGGTGACTCAAACCATGTCAAGTGTCTACAATGTGCCCCTGTACTAGTAAGGCCTTGTGCCATGGTACTAGCAGTCAAGTACAGGTTTCCTTCCTCTTCCCCATTTCTTTTGTTATCTTCAATGTAGTCTCAATAATCCTCTGCTTTCCGCAACAGTACATGAATATGAAAAAATTAAGGTGCTCATTGTCCTCCCATAAAACTAAAATACTTCTATTACTTTAAGTACAAAAAATAAGGAGCTGATATGGACCCTATACTACAATTCTAGTCAACTACAACATAGATAGAACCTGTCATATTAACAGATAAGTTTCACAAAGCACAAAGAAACGATGAACACAAAAAATGGTTCTAGTTTCACAATGAGAAGGAAAGAGAGCGTGAAAGGGAGCGTGAAGCAGCCTCACTCTGAAATAAAACCCATTTTGGGTGCCACATAGGTGCCGGTCCTGGAGACCTGGCAAGCAAATCTATCCTTGCCTACAATAGGTTAACCACAATCATTAAAACCAATGATGTTACTCTTGAAAATGCAGACATCTTTTACATTTCACTTTTACTATGCAAATACTCCTATTTTTTTTTCCTTTCTTTTTTTTTTTCTTCTTTTTTACCTAAAGCACAGTGTTTACATACAACAATTGTATAACAAGAGTATCCTGGAAAGTCATAGTAACTGATGCAGATCATGTGAAGTTCAGTGATATCAATTACCAAACTGCAATTGTTTTTATCTTCATACATCAAGACAGTTGTTCTCAATGAGTGGTTATTGATTCTCTCCAATAATCATATCCATACAAAAACTAGTATACCATTCTATTAAGGACAGCACAAATGTCCACTATCTAGGCTACTTACTCTCCTCTTGTACTCATTAGTATTACTTCCCTATGCTTACGCTTACAAAAACATGCCAATTCTTAACATCCAGACCTATTTTGGGAAATCCTGATATGAAGAGAGCTCAGGGGACATAACAACTTCACAGAAAACAGGTAAAACAGCAATTTCTCCAACAAGTGATGTTACTGCACCTCTTTCACTCCAGACAATCACGACACTGATTCCCCACAATGACCAGATTATTTCACTAGGCAGCTGCAGGTGGTGTCAAGTATGATCACTTGTTCACCACACTGTAGACATTGGTGACCTTCTGGTGTCATTTCTGTTCTATCCTGGACTTCAGCTTCCAAGTAAAGTTCAAGTGGCAGTGTCAGTGGCAGTGTCAATCGTACACACCGATCCATATCAGTGCAAGATAAGGTAGAAGGGTTGAGAAAAGTTCAGCTAAGTGCTTCATTGCAGAAGCTGTGTTATATGTGTGGTTTTGGTTCATTAACTATTTGTCCAGCGAAACAGATCATCTTGAATAGCCATGGAAACAAAGGTGCTAGGTAGGAAATTCCATTCCATATATGTACTAGTGATAAACTGTGGAGTAATGGGCTCCTAGTCTTTCAAGCCTTTTTTTTTTTTTATCAATATTATCATTCTTCTTCAATGTTACTCCTGCAAACTCTTTATTTTATTTCCCTCACCTCTTGGGTGGTTATAAGTTGATAATGGTAATTCTGGCTTCTTTATGTGATACTTAATAAAAAAGAATGAAAGGAAATAAAATCAAGAGAAGCCATATTGGAAGAGATAATCAATCAGCTGATAGCGATAACCCTTCCCCCTTTCCAGATTTACTTTGGAGATTATTTTGTTGACTACTTAGTGCGGAGTAAACACTGGGTACAGACATTTCCACAAGGCAAAACCTATTACTACATCTATCACTTGATAATATTTTGCATAATAATATTCTGCGTATGTCTTTGCAAAATATAATCACATATAATATTCACTCCTATATAGTATCAAATTGCCTTTGGACTGAAAAACAGAATAATCCCTTTAGTGAAAACAAACCAGACAACAGTCTTGCTGCAAATATCTTAAACCTATTATATCAAGGAAAACCTCTTGCAGCTATAAGCTTGGGACAACGGTCACCCATTGCCTTTCAGGCTCTGGGGGATATTTTTTAACTTGCTTATAAAAATGCATGTCCCAATAAATTCCTATAAACGATTGTATCAAAATAAAATTTTCAATGGAATTACATTAAATATAGAACGACAAGATATCCACAGCATTTCAAGGGTCCAGATATAACAGGTAAGGAAAAGGAAAACAAGAACATTTCAGAAAAACAACTTTATTACATACATTTACAGGATAACTATATATATTTATAAAACAAGACACTTACATACTTCTAATTCTTTTCTTCTCTTTGAAGACACTGTCTCTTTGTACTGTAAAAAAAAGACAAAAGTATTTCACAATTACCAAAATGTCCATCTTTACCCTCTATTTGAGGTCTGCAATCTCATTCACTCTGGTTTACAACAATCACTAGAAGCCAAGAACCCTATTTAAGTAAATGTATTTGTATTGATCATTATCAAGGAAGTATTATTTTTCACAACCTATTTCATCAACACATTAAAATAGACCTTATTTCAGCCTCCTAGATAATCAGTCAAAACAAAATAGAGGAGATACTGGTAATTGTAATATTTTTTTTCTAAACAAACAGAAAAACTTGAATATTTCCAACAAAATCAGGAAAAAAATGAGACCTACTGATCAATCCAAAACAACCAGCAAACAAACAAACCAAAAATAAATACAAAAATGATAATAAAAGAGAGAGAGAGAGAGACTCAATGGTGACTGAATGCCACTGCCTCAAAGATCGATCACAGTTGCCACTTACTGTAGGGGTCGAAGGTGATAACCTCCGCTTTCTCTGCCAATCGAGGTCTTATCCGGGTAAACTTGTAGCCACTGACGACACTCTCCATCAGAACCATCACCTTCCTGTAATGAAATTTACACAACAATATAACAATAAAGATAACTGATCCTGTTCTTTACCATGTTTACGGAAACTATATCTTTGTATATATAAGAGCCAATATCTTTCAACAGGCATTAGAAAATATTTTTGCACTACAGAAGAGCAAAAGAGAAGATGAAGTCCCTGTTTAATATTTGAAAGTTGAACATAACCAAAATAGTAAGAATGCTCAGTTGGGGAATGCAACGACACCTAGAGATAAACTTTTAGTGCCTTTTGTAATATCCATTTAGCAACAAGAACTCTCTAAGAAATGCAGTTAATTCACAAGTAAAACAACCCAAGTTTTCAACTATGACATCATGAAAACCCAGAGTAGAGGCAGGTAAATAACTTTACTTAAATTATTAGATTAAAGATGAACTTCCATCGACAAATCCTCTCTTTAAAATCTAATTGACTTACCTAGACTTGACTTTCTTTAGTAAGGTTGTTGTCAAAAACATTTTTGCTCCCAGCTGCTTCTTCCTGAAATATCAAGAGGCTCTATGAGGGCAAAGAAAAAGAAAGAAAGCGAAAACTTGTATATGCACAAGACACACATGCATATAGACACACACATGCACACACACACACACACACACACACACACACACACACACACTCACTCACTCACTCACTCACTCACTCACTCACTCACTCACTCACTCACTCACTCACTCACTCACTCACTCACTCACTCACTCACTCACTCACTCACTCACTCACACACACACACACACACACACACACACACACACACACACACACACACACACACACACACACTCTCTCTCTCTCTCTTTCATTTTTAACCCATCCCCGACGGGGGAATTCTAGCCTTGAATGTCCAAATGCCAGGGCGTTCGAATTATTAGGCCTAAATCAATTGAATGGCTGGCACAATACTGTGCCGCCCGGCCACTGGGCTTTTGAATGCGCGGTACACATGCTGTACCACCCGTCCTGTGTGGGTTAATCTATATATATATATATATATATATATATATATATATATATATATATATATATATATATATATATATATATATATATATATATATAACATTAATATAAAAAACAAAGGATCTGAGAGTCTAAGAGCTCCGCCTCCAAGAAAGTTTTTGACCACCTTGTTCCTCAAACTCTTGGAACTCTTGACTAGTGCTCCTCTTGGATGTATTTCAAGTCTCAATATCATTCTGTTTGAAAAAAATTACCAACCCACCATTGACACTGATGGGGGAGCAGCACCACCACCTCCCCAAGTGTCCACCACTCCTCCAGACTTCAAAAACATTCTTAGCTACTGGTAATAGGTCCTGCTCATTGCGTTCCGGAAAAAGTACTGTTAAAGTGTCTCTGAAGGACCCAGACCCCGACATACGAAGGTCTCACTGCAAGCCTCCTTATCTTATCTTCCGTCAACAAACAGGCAGCAATGTCGGGTCAGATGTGGGTTAACCCTATGGCGACGGTGCGTCATAGCTAAATGCCTGATGCCGGGGCGTCATACCAGTATGACGTTCCCAATGCAATATTGCATAGGCTGGGCATAGGGGGTTTCCACTTATTGCCGGGCTAGTCAGGATTGGGTTAATAGCAAGTAAAGGGGAGTGACATAACATGAGCAATAACATTCACAGCTAATATACTCAATATACCTTTAAAACAAGAAACAACTTAAAACTGTTTGCCAATCACTAAGACTAAAGTGTATGAGCGAGAGGTAGCTTGGTTTCTGGGCCTCTGTTCCTCAGACGACTTGAAAATAATCCCGATAAACTCTCCAAGATCGTATTCACCTTAGGACTTACTAGCGACCAGACCCGCTCTCCTTCACGGCCGCAACGCAATAAAGACATGTGTAATAATTGGTATGCAATTGCTGAAAGGTCTGAGACATTGCTTGCTCAATCTGCAACTTGTGTTTCAAGGCATGAATGTACTTATGTATGTGTGAATTTGTATTGTATTTACAAAACTTTCTCAGGAATTTTGTGCCCCATAACTTATTTGTGTGTATATATTATATCCCCTGCTTAATAAGATCTTCCTATTGTCTTTAAGAATTCATTATTAAACAACATACGATATATAACAGAATAGTTTTCCAATCTCATCCTTAAATTTCAATGCTTATCAAACTTGTCTTTGGTCACTGGATTTGTCAACGTCAAAAGGGTTGCTTGCGACATCGTGCAAGAATGAGTCTCTGTACTTATCTACACGATGGAAGTATTTTCACATTTATAATTCAAAGCAAGTAGTAACACCAGGTATACCCGCCAGGTATACCCGTGTAATTGTATGTACTCTGGCAGCCGTAGTATTAACCTCTCGGGCTTCTCCACCTGCAATGCCAGTCAGATAATAGCACTGTCAGCAAAGTGTTTGATGTTTAGAGTACAGTCGCTCGGGTTTCTCCTCAAGAATCCCAGATTCCCGTTGCCTCTGTCCGAGTTGATGCCATGACTGACAGAGGAAATCCATGTGATAGGCCTATCATGTGGGGGCTGTCGGTTGCGTCATAGTTCACTGATGAAACTAGATGAAACGAGACAAATAAACCAGAACGAGATAACGCAGACTTAATATTAAGAAACTGTGTCGTGACGAAAACTTTACTGAGTTTGAGGCAAATAAGTTTATGCAAGACTTTACATATTCTTTCCGGTCACACCACACGCTATATACTTAGTTATCTAATAACTTCGATGCTTTCCATTACATATCATGAATAAAACCTTTCACATGTCTATTCTAGAACGGAATAAGGGACATATACTGGAAGTAATTTGTTTATTTTTAGAGAAAAAATACTCACCGTCTTACAGATGGTCTTGGTGCATCCAACACTGATTACATAGATTAACGATTTTGTCTGTATGACTTGTAATTCTCAAAATAAATCGTTATTACCTAGTTGACTTTGTAACGATAGTAACGATATTGTATCAAACATATTCTTAATACTCAAGAGTATGAACAACAGCGATTTACATAAAAAAGAGTTCATTGTCTTCAAAGGCGTACAGTTGTGTACATCCACACATTTTGCTTTCTTTGATGTCACTTTGTGAACTATTTCATGAAATATAATGGAATATTTATGTACCACTTGATATATCCAAGGCGTTTGGAAAGAAACATATATAAAGTAAAGGAAGTATTGGTTCGATTTTGAGGAAAAAATTGGCCAGTTCAAGCAATTTAAACGGAATATATATGGTGCTAAGCAAACAAGGAATGGCTAAATTAATTAATCCGCTTTCAGATGAAGTCAATATATATGAAAGCATGGACGATAGCATATACAGAACTTGTGCTTTCAGATAGTGGAAAACTGAAAAGGGGGCGGGGCTAATAACATCATAATTTAATATCATTTTATTATCAAGTTAGAGTGTAAACCTAAAGAAGTTTCTAAGTTTATTTAAAAGAGGGAAAACCACATCATGGAGGATATTATATATTAGATTTATTAAGTGTAAGTTATTTGGTGGATTGATTATCAAGAACTCTGACATACGGTGTATATATAAAAAGATAGAGCGAATATTACGAAAGTGACTATTCTGCCTGAAAATGAAAAGACTAACCAAAGTTCATCTAAGGATGCTGAGTTTTCGTTATTGTTATTATCATTATCATCAATATTATTGTTATTACCATCTTTATCATCAACATTACATTATATACAGAACTGAAGGAGTGGTACAAGTTGGCAACGTAAGGTGTATCAGGAAAGTTGCTGACATGAATTGATGCCTATCTGACCGAGAGAAAAGTTTGCATGTGGTTTGTGGGCTGTTTGTCGGAGGAAAGAAATCTTGAGTTGGGTATACCGCAAGGACATGAATTAAACCCACTGCTGTTCAAGATGCTATGAAAGAATAATCTCGGGACGTCTAGCTAATACATAGGCAGACGATAAACAGGGGGTTTATACAACACCGTTTAGAAACGGTGCTAATTAAACTCATTTGTAATGAAAAAAAAAAGTATAAGAGCAAATAAAAAGAAAATGTGGCTCCTGTACTAAATGATGAAGCAGTGGAGCTGTTAACAGATAAACTGCGCATTTGTACAGTATATTTGCTTTACTGCTTCAGGTAAAGATGTCAAAGTCTTGTACTAACGCAATGTAAAAAGCAGCACCAGCATTTTCTTTTGGCTGTGGGGAGACTAGGCCTGAAACCATGCACAATAAGGCTTACGTTCCATTCTTGGCTATCAACGGACTATTAGGATAGACATAACAAGAACATGGACAGGTTGTAAAGCGTTGCGCAATGAGATCAGTACAATGGCGGAGATTGCGTTGAGGAGAGGGAACAATGGCGGGAAGTTAGCGTGGTTTTACACAACTTTAGGACTTTTTAAAGGCTAGGGTAGCAAGGGTACACGAAGAATCTTAGAGATAATATTGTATATTATGCTTGAAGAACTTTCGTCATTCTCTTTAGAATCTAATAGTCAGGGCCACCATGAGAGGCTGTGGATGAGATTGCTGGCAAATATGAGGTAGACATGAGTTCGGTGTAGACTCTTTGCAGACAAGGAGTGATATAAAGAGGACGCAGCTAAACTTCAACCCGGTTAGAAAGCCTGAGGGCATAACACTAGGGGTATTTCGAGACATTTATTTCAGTTACGGGAAGGGTAAGAGTAAATGGGAAGACTGTTTGTACAAGAGAATTATATTAGGAAATAGACGTTGGAGTGAACAGAAGACGAGCACAGACAGAGTATGTGAGCTGCCAAGATCACTTCATCTGGTATGTTGTATGTGATAGTGCCCGTTGCTTCAGACATGTATAAATGCAAAGAAACTAATGTCCCCGAGCAGACTGCATAGATGATGAATAATGAATAGCTGATATTTTGGAGATACGGGAATTTCGCAAGACCTTCCTTATATTTGGTTTATGTATATGTTGGTTGTGATTCCAGTATTTTATGTGAGTGCGAGCGATTGCTCATTCAGATTAAGGTGAAGATCATATGTGATATATCTGGAGATGCGCGGATCTGAACCAGGTTATGTGTGAGATTATGAAAGCACTATTATGGACTTGTGATTAGAGTGAGAGCATTCCGTGTTATCTTACTTATTTTGAGATGTAACCACTTGATTCAGCATTCCTGGCATTTCTTTCCGAGTGCATGGTTATATTTTGCGAGAGAGAGAGAGAGAGATAGGGATAGGGATAGGGATAGGGATAGAGAAAGAGAGAGAGATAGGGATAGGGATAGAGAAAGAGAGAGAGAGAGGGATATATGAAGAGAGAGAGAGAGAGAGAGAGAGAGAGAGAGAGAGAGAGAGAGAGAGAGAGAGAGAGAGAGAGAGAGAGAGAGAGAGAGAGAGAGAGAGAGAGAGAGAGAGAGAGAGAGAGAGAGAGAGAGAGAGAGAGAGAGAGAGAGAGAGAGAGAGAGAGGGATAGAGAAAGAGAGAGATAGGGATATAGAAAGAGAGAGAGAGAGAGAGAGAGAGAGAGGGATATATGAAGAGAGAGAGAGAGAGAGGGATATATAAAGAGAGAGAGAGAGAGAGAGAGACCGATGTAATGTAATTTGCGTGAACGTGAAATAATAACACATCCGGAACGTTTTGGAATCGCATTACATCAAATCACATTTGGAATTGAAATCACATCAACGACTCAGCACTTCGCACTGTGTTGGCTTCCAGTGGAATGCAAAGGGAATCGCCATTTTTTTTTAGCACAATGGCTGCTGTGATAGGCATGTATAATCTTTTTCTACTTCATGTATAATATTCCTATGTAATAACCTCTAAACCTGGCCTTGCTAAAACATAAACTCATAATCGCGTGTCTATTTATAGACGCTGAGAGACACCTGCGCACAAATTGCAGATGCAATAAGCTGATCTCAGACTGAATCGATTAAATTTATTCACGAAAAAATACATGAAATATCTATAAAACCATACAACATATGTTTAAATCACCATATAAAATTTTAAAGAAATGGATAAAATACCATACAACATATGTTAAATTAAATCACCTTATCAAATACGTTAAAGCACCACATAAGATATTTTAAAATACCGCATATAATCTTATAAGACTATTGAAGGAAAGGAAAGAGGACACAAAACCAAACCTGGTGAATAGCAGAATCATGTTTTTTATTTAACAAACATTGTCCCTGCGACTGCTAAGGATTTGTCGATCTAAACAGCATCTCGTGAACGATGAAGTGTAGGACTACACACAACAACAACAACAAATAAAAAATAAAGGATAACAAATAGTTCCCTTAAAACCAGTGGTCTTCAAACTATGGCACATAAAGCAGTTCTTAGGAGGGTCTCGGGCATTTTAATCTAGACTAATATCTAAAAAATGAAAATTACGTACACAAAATTATCTAGGTATATCAGAATTGGGCCATGGACTCAAAAAAAGGTCAAAGACCACTGACCTTTCCAGACTACAAATTTGATATCCAAATTTTAGGGTTAATAACACCTCTATTCCTCCACTAAACAAGGGGATTGTTATTCTCTTCGGCCAAGGACGTCGTTCATTCATTATCGTCACTTTTAGGCTAAACTCCTGCATTTCATAGTGCCGTAACGAGTTTTAAGGTTATCCTGTTAAACCTACAGTTTTAATCACAGTGTAAAGGATTCAGAATAAAGCTCGGCTAATCATCCCGGTCACTACAACAGTATGCGGTCACGTCGTCTGGTAGGCATTTGATTAGGCATTGTCAAAGGCTATATATGAAAGATAGGAAAGCACCTATCCTACCATTTAAAAAAAATGTG
This sequence comes from Penaeus japonicus, assembly GCA_017312705.2. Taxonomy (NCBI): domain Eukaryota; kingdom Metazoa; phylum Arthropoda; class Malacostraca; order Decapoda; family Penaeidae; genus Penaeus; species Penaeus japonicus. The sequence continues at coordinate 3,547 of BOPN01002616.1, read as the reverse complement.
AGGCCGCAATCTCATACCAGCGCCATCTCTTGTTCAGATATATAACTACAAAAAGAAAACTTTTCCAGGGGTAACTATTACACTACTAATTACTTACTACTAATTAATTACTAAATAATACACTTTTCCTATAAATTCTCACCTTTTCTTGTTCTTCGGAAATGTGTGAAAAACCAATTCTGGCCGTTCATGTTTTGTGACATGGCACACGACACATGGTATACCCTTTGAGACCATTTTGAATAAAAAGTGAAGTTTCATAAGAGTAAACAAACAGACGACACAACTTGGACACAACGCCATCTATTGTTCAGATATCACACTAGCAGCTGATCGTTGGTGCTCACAGCCCTTTTGGAAGCTTTCCTATCTTTCATATATAGTCTTTGGCATTGTACAAAGAACAATGAAGACTAAAATAAACCACAGATAATCAGGTTCACTACGCTGTATATCATAAAAGTACGACTTTTCGGTAAGCAGTAATTTTCTGATGTTAATTCACAGCACGTCTTGTATCTTGGGACTTTTTAGCTTCTCGAGAATCAAACGGAAAATCTCGCAAACAAGACATTTTTTTCCCCGCGGATTGTCAAAATAAACAAACTATTGTGTCATTTAATAGTCTGGCGAGCATTTATTTTAATCAGGCAGGTAACGAGAATGTGTTCAGAGAAAGACTTTAGTCAGGATGTTGATATATTTCATAACACTGTTGATGTATGTATGAAAAAAAGAAAGGAAGAAAGAACCTGCCAACATACCAGGGTGCTAGTATTCACGATTATAATAGCATCCATATAGAGACTATCAACACTGCTAACACTATCATGCACACACAACCTCCCCTTACCCCCTACCCCCCCAAAAAAAAAAAAAAAAAAAAAAAAAACACTTACAAACACAAATCTCTGCAAATAAAGCACCGTCCCTAATTAACGAGGCGCGAACCCCCCTCTTCCTTCATAACGAACCGACGTCAACGAGGCAGAGAGCGGGGAGGATCAGCCAGACACGTGGTACACCTGGGCGCGGACACACCTGCACGGCGGCGGAGGCGGAGGCCCAGGAGATCGCATGACACGGCCGCCACCAGCGAAAATAACACCTCACCCAACGGCCTCACTCACTCACTCACTCACACCCTCACACCTGTTGCCTCGGCTGTCTGTTGTCTCGTTTGTCTCTCTACGCGGATGTCTCTCACGTCTTGTTTGTGTCTCTAGGCGGATGTCTCTTTAGGCGGTTGTCTCTCCTGTCTTGTTAGTTTCTCTTGTTGGTTGTCTCGTTTGTCTGTCTAGGCGGCCGCCTTTCCTGTCTCATTTGTCTCCCTAGCCGGCCGTCTCTCCTAAGTTATTTATCTCTCCTGTTTCGTTTGTCTCCCTAGTCGACTGTCTCTCCTTTATTATTCTCTGTAGGCGGTCTCTCGTATTGCGATGCGTCTCTCTGGAAAACTGCTTGCCACTTATCCCTATCTTGCCCTGTCCTCTGCTGTCTCTCCTTCTCTCTCCTCCCCTGCTGTCTCTCCTTCTCTCTCCTCCGCTGCTGTCTCTCCTTCTCTCTCCTCCCCTGCTGTCTCTCCTTCTCTCTCCTCCCCTGCTGTCTCTCCTTCTCTCTCCTCCCCTGCTGTCTCTCCTTCTCTCTCCTCCCCTGCTGTCTCTCCTTCTCTCTCCTCCTCTGCTGTCTCTCCTTCTCTCTCCTCCCCTGCTGTCTCTCCTTCTCTCTCCCTCTCTCTCTCTCTCTCTCTCTCTCTCCCTCTCTCTCTCTCTCGCTTTCTCGCTCTCTCTCTATCACCTCTCTATATATATACATATATATACATATTTATGTATATATATATATATATATATATATATATATATATATATATATATATATATATATATATATATATATATATATATACAAATCCATATCCACACAGAAACATCCATATCCACACACTCTTATATTACACATACATGATCACATATAAAGACTATTAGCTAAGAAAAAAAATCTCACTGCATTATTCTGTAACAACATTTGATTTATCTATTTTTAATATATTTAATATTTTTATTATCTAATAAATTGGCATTACCGTATCTGTAAATAAACCATAAAAACATAAGAAAACATAGCCTTCCATTTCACTAAATGCTGAGCACCACTCTACACTATTACACCAAAAACACAAAGATGTTCAACACCCCAAAAATCAACGGCTTAAATCCAAACGCTTCATCTAAAAGGCAGCTAATCTCAGCATGTTTAGAAAGATGACACATTGAATATATTGGCAGATTACACACACCACCGACTTCGTTATATTGACACGTTGATGAAGTTAGCTGAGCCGTTAAATAAAACGACACATTTCCTATCCTATCCTCACTTCTGCTTTAATTTCTTTCACGGTTCAACTAGCAAAACGAAAGGAGAAATATTGGAGTTAGAATTGGTTGCAATGAATAAAGAATGAAAGTGGAGAGTGATAGATATAAGTGTAAATTATATTTGGTACATTTAGCAGAAAAAGAAGTGAAAATACTCATTCAATATATTTTGGCAACTCGTCGACTTGAGTTGTCATGTAGTTCATATTTTGTGATTATTTGAAGTATCTATTTAAGTAAAAGCTGATTTTATTTTTTACACGGTTTACCTTAATCTTCTTGTGTTTATATTACTCACTTTTAATCACTCGAGATACTCGGTTAACTTACATGTTTTACTAATCAAGTAATCTTTTCATATATTCATTTATTCTTTAAGCAAATGTCTAACGCCTTATAATATCAATCATTATAAGCCCTCCTCCCCCTCCCCCTCCCTCTTCCACTCATCTCTAAATCATTTGATGTCTCTTCATTCTGTCATCAGGCGACAAGAGAAGAAAAAGTAATTTGCATATCGTATATATTTTATGCAGCATCACTACGTAATTTATATCACCTCCCCCCCTCCCTCCCTACCCCGGCCAAAATGATCTTTATCAGAATTTTGGAATTAGTGTTGAGCTACAAAACAATTTCTTATTATTTTCTTGTTATCTTCTTTCTTTCTCTCTCTCTCTTTCTCTTTCTCTCTCTCTCTCTCTCTCTCTCTCTCTCTCTCTCTCTCTCTCTCTCTCTCTCTCTCTCTCTCTCTCTCTCTCTCTCTCTCTCTCTCTTTCTCTCTCTTTCTCTCTCTCGCTATATGGGAACAAAAAAAAAAAAAAAAAAAAATCCTTGTTTATCTGTCTATTTATTTTCCTTTTGGGTCAAGTGTACAGCGCATTCCAGTCACGTCAACGAATTATTTTTTCTTCTCTCTCTTTTTTTCCGATATATTTGAAATGAGCGATAATCCTCAGTCGCGTTTTTATCCAAACTTTATTCGTATTAAAGATATTTAATCTAGGAGAAACATTTCACATCATGTTTGTGGATGTGAAATGTTTTACGATGTGATTCCTTTTTTTATCAGTTCGGTAATCAGGATCATTTTTGCGTAATTATGAATTTGCATTTTTTTTTTTTTTTTTCTCAAAAACTTAAATCATGTGATTTTTTGACTATTAGGT
>BOPN01002615.1:185509-193009 GCA_017312705.2 Penaeus japonicus | reverse complement strand
AGATTACGTATGTACCTGTGACGTCATTCATATTACGTTATATCCCATTTTCTACTATTTAGAAGGATAAACTAAAGTAGCTAAGACAAATCAAGTATGAAAATCGAATTGTACTAAGAATAATCTATCATTCTAATGCGGACGTTTCAGCACGTCGCTACTGGCCTCCCGGCGCGCGGGCCGAAAATGTAGCCCGTGCCAGGACGTCACCCGGGTCCGGGGCTTTTTTCGACTACGTGTCAGCACGTCAACCGGCGCGAATGGGTTAACATCATGCTACTTTAGGCATGAAAAAAAGTTTATTCCTTCAAAAAACTAGTTGTGGAGGTTAGAAGTCAGTAAATAGATTTTATTTGTGCAAATATAGAATTCATTCCATGACACATCAATCAAAGCAAAATTTATTCTAGGCTTATTCACCTAGGTATGCTATACTTTTCATGATAATTTCATTGCAACAAAAGTTATCCTCGCATATTTTGCGTGTATTACAGAAGTCTTGTTTAAAATGGATATCGCACAACACACAAAATTATTATTATTTGCAAACATTATAGGTTATCACAGTAAATAATACTAAACTCAGGTATTTTATTGTTTTACATGAGTTACCGACTTGATTTACTTCAGTTTTCTCTGAAGAGAGCCTTTGCTGCCCATTCAATCTAAACAAATTCGAACGCATTACTCTGATTGTGACTATATACTTCAATAGCCTTTGATTACCAGTCTGCCCTGAGAATGAACATAAAAATACGTCCAATAGACTTTTTGTTGTTGTTTAAATGTTTTTCATGTCAAACACTTAGTAAATTCAGTTTCTTACGAGTTAAAAAGTAAATGTAATCCAAGCCAAAGGATTCAAACAATTATTTATCACCCATTTATCAAAGCTACACATGGCGGTATTTGTTTTACATTTTCACGCATGAACTGGAGTCTCGAAATATGCAGTATACTATACATTATAATCTTACTTTATTGTTGCATAAATTTTGTTGTAAACCATCATTAAGATACTCTTTAAACGGTTCAATGAGACGACATTAAATAAAGATCAGGAAATGTTTGGCATTTTTGTCATTTGGCGATGGTTTGCACATGCGTGTTGACGCCCCAACTGGATAGGTTGGTACACGTGGGCGTGTCGAGCTCTTTGGCAATAGAACTTGAAATACGGCAGCAAATTATTGCGAGTTTTTGGCAATTATTGCAGATAAGGACGCTGCAGATAAGGCCTATAATTAAGGTGTGGCGAGCAAGGGAATGACAGTTAGAACCCAAATTATTTTTGGCATTATAGTTTTTTGGGAAAAATGATTTGATTATCACAATGGTGATTGGTAACTCATTAATGTTGGAGCCATTTTGGCTCCAAATGGTCGAAGCGCTTAAACTTACATGTTTCAAACATGTAAGTCTAACGCCTTGGGATTTTTGCCTGCACTGGCTGCAGCCAAGTGCTATATGCCCAATCACTCGGCGTGCTGGCCAGGAGGATAGCCACGACGAAACGTCTTGTCCTTGGTGGCTGATACTGCCACCACTTGATGTGATATCTTGTCACCCTTTGTTGACGGGTTAAGACAAAATTTATATTGTATACAAAAATCATCTTTTATTAGAAACAATTCTGTGTTTGTTTTAGACTTCAATTTTTGTTTTCCGAGTTAGCAATCCCGCTTTCCCTATCCAAAAGCATGATGTGCATGCGGGCGATTTAGGTCATTGTGTAGGGGAGAGCCACAAATTATATTAGACCTGGTATTTCTATTTACTGTGTAATATAGACGAAAGAAAAAGATTTCTTTAAAATTTACTGACCTGTATGATGTAATGTGTGCACAGTAATCATAGTCCAATATGGAAAGGACAGCACTTTTTGTTGACATCTTAGGTATGCACGAAAGAAAGCCTGAAATGCGAAGTGAACAGTGGTTAACAAATGAACACTTCAGGTGTGAACTTGGATTAAATTCTTTAAATAGTTATAACTTCTAAGATTTGCTTTAAAAATCCTCCATAGAACATTGCTCATGTCAAGAACACTTTATTACTTGCAGTTATTGTTTAATTTTTATTTACACAATACCCTTATTTACTGGTCATGCTTTTTTCTACTAATGATTGCAAATCTTCCAGATGTGCATTAAATAACAATAAAAAATATTGTATGCAGCCATATTTTCCATTCAGGATTGTGGTTACCTTCACGCCTAATGGAGCTATGGAAAAAGATTAACCTATTGTGGAAGGGTGTCATGACATACATAATGCAGGAGCTTTGGCCAGACGACAGGCGTCATGATATACATGATGTTGGGGGATTTTTTATCACTGTGATATTTTATTGTACTATAAGTAATGAGTGAGTGATAATGATGACAAATCAATCATAATTACTATAATTGCCTTGATATTAAACAAAGTGGGTATCACCTAAAATCCAAATCCTCGATAGCAATACTATCTTTAGAGAGCAATGGCACACAGCAAATTGCTGACCTCTTGCTCTAAAGTACTGGTGATGAAGAATTGGCAGGCAGAATGTGAAGAGGAAATGTGCCTCAAACCATACCCAGTGTCTTCAATGTATCCCTGTGCCAATAGAGAGGCAGTGTATTGTGGCACTCAGTGAAAAGCACAGGTTTTCTTCCTCTTCTGTACCTCTTCATATTTTCTTCATTGTGGATGGTTATGTTTTTTTGTATTTGTTCATGACAGTACATGAATATGAAATAAATGAAGTTGCTTTTTTCCCATAAAACAGTAATACTTCTATCACACTGAGTATAAAGAAAATAATGAGGTGATATGGTCCCTGTACTACAATTTTAGTCAATTGCATCATTGATAGAGCCTGTCATATGACACATATAAGTCTCTCAATACAGTAAGACATGAAAAAAATGACAAACACAAAAATGACTCTAGTTTCACAGTGAATGACTAAAGAGAGTGGGAAAAGTCAAGGTATGTTGCATGAAGCTCCAGGGCAAGCTAATATATATCTCCATCTGCAATGGGCTATATATTCTGGTGAGATAGAGCATAGATTGGTTCCTTGTTTGGCAACAACCTTTTTGAGTACATTGTCAATATTTATTCTGTGTTGCTAGTCTGTATCCTGTACCGAAAGCAATTTTGTAAATACACACTTCATCATGATATAAGAACTGGCTCTGTGAAGCCTCAAACAAGAAGGATTACTCAACTTTTTTCACATCATTCTATTGTTTATCAGTGCAGGATGAAAGTCAAAGGAGCTGAAGTGAGTATTATATTTTTATATCCATTAACTTTTTTATTTTCAATTTGAGCAGAAGGTGTCATAAATGAGAGACATTTTTGTGTCGTCAACTTATTGATTCCATGCACTATTTTCCGTGAAAGCAATATTGTCATTGAATAAATCTATACCTTAATTTTATACAGCTGTATGGTACATGTAATAGAATGACAAAATGTAAGACACTTCATCTGTGGCATTTCTTATATGGATTGAAAATAAGTTGTTTTGACCACAATATATAGGTATTTTATGAAATGGAAAATTAACCCACACAGGACGGGTGGTACAGCATGTGTACCGCGCATTCAAAAGCCCAGTTGCCGGGCGGCACAGTATTGTGCTGGCCATTCAATTGATTTAGGCCTAATAATTCGAACGCCCCGGCATTTGGACATTCAAGGCTAGAATTCCCCCGTCGGGAATGGGTTAATCATGCTTACAAAATTGGTTATTCTTGTATCTAATACATTACCTTCCTGAGACTAAGACCGTAATAATCCATCCAAATATTTTGGAGGCTTTCATTAAAACAGTTTGAAAATGAGGGAATTTGCCAAAGTGTGGTTATAATTTTTGTTTATGACAACTTTCATGGAAAAGAGTGTTTGGAATCAATTATTTTATGTATTTATTTTATCTATAAACAGAGAAAAACACTTAATATCTTAACCTACTGGCCAGTTACAAGCAAGGACATATTCTTGTTGCCTATTGTTCAAGGCTTTATAAATTCAACTTTGTGCAATGTTGGTTGTCATATTGTGAAGTGCACATGTTTACTGTACTGGTTCTTGTACAGGATATCCACAAACAATGCAGGACATACATTGACATTGCACTCAATGTGCTTATCATCAAATAAGAAACCAGTCCAAGCTCTATCCAGCTGGAACATATATAGCCTGTCAGGTAGGGGGGGAGGTTATCAACTTGGGAACGAAAGATCTCCACCAGAAATAAAGATCAAACACCTCCTAATGACATCCAAATGCATGAGGAATTATCATTCTTCTCTGTGAAAATCATGTTATCATAATCAGAAAATTTACCAAATTATATTGGGGATGGGTGCAATGGTTGTTAATCACTTTAAAACAAAATTTCTTTTCTAACTTGGAGAGTTGGTGTGTCTGCTTTTGTTAATTACCATTTTAGGGCTTTCCTAGGCATTTTGTTTTAACCCATTTGCGCCGGTTGATGTCCTATCAGGTGATAGGAAAATATTCCCAGTTCTGGGGGACATCCTGAGACATCAAGTATTTTATTGCCCAATTCCAGGTGGCGCAGTTGTGATGTGCTGGAACATCAGAAAAAGAACACTAGATTGTATTTAGATACAATTGTTTTTCATAATTTCTTAGTCTTTGTTGCTTTAGTTTAGGTGTTTGAATGTCATAAAATGTGATGTAACATATTAGAAAATGACATTGCAGAAAACTTCGTGATATTAACCCATTCATGACGGGGGCATTCCAGCCTTGCATGTCACATTGCCGGGGCTCTCGAACGCATAGGCCTAAATCAGTTAAATAAACGACGCTGTATGGCGTCCCCAGCGAACGGGCCTTGAATGCGCGGTACCCATGGTGTACCACCCATCCAGAGAGGGTTAGTGACTTCATGGTAATTTCTTTTTCTGATTGGTTGAATAAAAAGATCAGAGTTGAAAAACTATTTCAAAATCAAATGTGATTGGCCAAGAAATAAAGTAAAATAAAAAATTACTTATGTAATACTATTTCTAATTTCTGCATTATCTGTGATGTTTTGCCACATCATGTCACGAGCTATATGTACAAACCAGTATGTACATTTATGATGTTTATATTGTTTCTCTTTTTGTTCTGGAAAAAAAGTTTAAAATATCTCTTTTGATATGCCACTAAAAGAATTCTTCCACTTTCCATTGGTAAGATCACATAGAAGTGAATAATATAGGCAAAGTTCAACAATCCAACACTAGAAAACATTGCTGTGACATACTTTTCGACTAAAATACCTTCTCTGAACATGGCAATATTTTTACTTGTCTTTCCATTTTAGTTGCAATCTTGCAAACCATAAGAATAAGGTGGGTGAAAAATGCTCTGAGAGGTTCAGTGTGGCCTTGCGCAGTGGAAAAACACCCCGGCATGAAGTGTCTTCACAGTGGACACTTCTCATACATACTTTAATTCTCTGTGAATTGCACAACAAAGAATTTGTTGAAAAAGTCCATACTCTCCAGTCAGGAGATACGACATTGCCCTTGCAGAGCACTGAACACATAAACAATAGCAAAGGGGCCCCATCAAGCTGACAATCATCAACCTTGGAATACCCAGGCAAAAAGGAACCTGGGCTACTCCTAGACATAAAGAACTGTCTTCTAAAAGTTTGGCAATAAGTTCAATAATGTTTTTTTTCTTGTTATTATTAGTAGTTTTGTTTGTTTATTTTTCTTGTTTTTATTTTCCAATCTTCCTGTTACTCCATGTTTCATACCCTCTACTACCATTATTGTCACTATGATTGCTTAGATCTCAATATTGCTAGCATTGGTGATGTGGACCTTTTAGTGAGATTTAACAAATTAAAGAGTAAGATAAAAAGTGTATATGGACTGCAGTGTTCCCTGAAAATTTAAATTTGGTCCATAGAAGTGTTCATAATCCATACAATTCCATTGCCTACATCTTTCATTTTGTTTTCTTGTTGATACTCATTCCACTAATCTCATAAAATGGTCGGGCTTCACTTTTCTCTAAATGTCATTGAATTAATCTGCTTCTATATTGTGCTGAAAGCATTAACAGACATTTCAGTATGTGTGGCAATATAAGAGGATTATGCTTTGAAACTGGTACAATGTTCATGATTTTTTACAATCCTTTGATATGGTATAATTGATAAGTCTCACTAGTGGTAGGTGCCAGTAGTGAAATGCATTCCAAGTGTTTAGAATCTTATACATCAACTTCTGCGTATAATGTGTGCATATGAAAGTACATATATTTAGGTGTCTGAATGTGTTTCTATTGAATAATTGCTGATCCTTGGGGTAATGACCACAAGCATTATTATTTGTCTATATGGCAGATACATAATTACATGTTTAGTTGGCTTAACCCATTGGTCGCGATATTAAAAAAAGGGCTGTGCAGTAGGATGGCTGTTTTACATGTCTGGCACGGTGCCATCCTTGTCTATGACCGACTCTGCCTTTGCAGCAAATCATGCCATCTGCTGCTAATGGCTTAATGTATGCAGAACTGTAGACAAGGTTGACACACTTGGATTGATATTAGAGAAAGAGTAGGGAAATTATGGTTTTATGAGTAAACAAAATATTTGCTAATATCATTTATTACTATTTATTATTTTTATCATTAGTACTATTTATTATTATTATTATTTTTATATTATTATTAATTTTTATAATATCTTTTATGACTGTTTACAAGGTCAATACCCATCTCCCACACATGCAGAGGCACTCAATGCCTTGACCTCTTTTTCAGACCTTAGACATGTTTGAAACTGATGGCTGTGATAACTGCGATGAGTTCCTGAGAATGAAGAACAATCGCGACCAAGTATATGACTGCACATCCTCCAACTTTGATGGGTAAGTCTAATATTCCTGACTTTATCATGACAGATAAAAAGTTGATATTGTTGAAGATTATTACTAGGTTAACTGCATTTGTTATTGAGTCTTATGAAAACTTTTATTTGAAACACTCATTCTTGTAAAGAAGCAAAATCATTAAATTTTTTACTTTCATCCTAGAACTAATCATTTTTGAATGAGACTAAAATCCTTTGATTTTTTTTCAGATTTATTGCTCTTATGAGTCCAGAGGATAGTTGGGTTGCCAAGTGGCAGAGAATTAGTGAGTATTTTAAGTTTTGAACATAAACAAAAGATTAATTGATACATATATATGCAAAAAGATTTTCTTATGAAAGCAAACACAATATGCCTTTTTGTATATTACAAATGAAGGCTTAGACTAAGTAGAAAAGATGTTGAGGTGCCTTTTACTTGGCAGAAAAAAAAAAGAGTTGGAGGATAGGATAGTTGCTTAACCCTATGACGACGGTGCGTCACACCCTTGTGACACAGCTAAATTCCCGATGCCGGGGCGTCATGCCAGTGTGACGTTTCCAATGCAATATTGCAATGGCCCGGCGTAGGGGTTTTCGTGTAGGGTGTGCCCCGTCGG
>BOPN01002615.1:155509-158009 GCA_017312705.2 Penaeus japonicus | reverse complement strand
CATTTTTGGCAGTTATTCACACCGTAATCCGACTTTATAAATTGTCTGCTATGTCTAAGGTACTAATAGAGAGAGAGAGAAAAAAAAGTGAACATCGTGTTAGCATGTTGCAGTATATCTAGAATATATCTAATGAAGTTGAAATCGAACTTGAAGGATTGTATTCGTGGAGAGTATTTAATCTTTTGTAAGTGGTTTCATCGATTCGAAAAAAATAGCGCTTGATCATTGTAAATATATAAATTCTCCGCCCAAACACACATACAGGCAACGCACAGACACGCGCGCGCGCACGCACACACACACACATCTGCACAACTGCATGCAAAACTGACCAGTTGAACACACACATTCATTCTTGCAAAATCCTTTCATCAAGGATCTACTATCTATCGCATCGTCACCTGCTGTTGCCAAATCCACAGAATAGAAAGCTTTAGTCGCCGAGCCTTTCATTCCCTTCCTTTCACGGTCTGTCAATACCGAAAGGGGCTTTTGATAACACATATCGTAACAACATGTCACCGGCGTGCAATGTAAGCAATATAATTTGACAATATAATAATGATCATGATTATAGTTATAGTATTGATGATAATGACATTAATGATGGTAATAATAAAAATAACAACAATAGTGACAGTATGTTAATGGAAATATTTGATATGCTAAACAAACAATAATCATAATAATAAAACATTCACAACAGTAATAATGATAATGATAAAAACATCAACAATGTTGAATATGATGATAATGATAACCAAATGATGATCATGATAACAATGGTAATAATAATAGCGATAGTAAGAATATTAAGAATAATAGAGGTAATGATAATAATCATAATGATAATAATGATTATGATAATAATAATGATAATAATAATATTACTAATAATGATAATGATAATAATAATATTACTAATAATTCTGATGTTAATTATAATAGATATACTGATAATAAAATGACAACAAATACAATACGCAAAAAAAGAAAGATAAATCTAATTGTTATCGTTAGCAATAAAGCCTGAAAAGACGTTTAGTTCCCGTATCATGTAGTATGTAATGCAACCTTAGCGTGCCATGACACCGTGTCTGCAGTCGTATAACCCGCATTTCATAGAGCATTTAGTAGTCTGAGGTACAATGATTTTTTTCTTTTCGTTTGATTACTAAGGGAAAGGAGGGAGGGAGAGGGAGAGAGGGAGGAGGAGAGGGAGGGCGAGGGGCAGGGGGAGATAGAGTGGGAGAGAGAGGAAAGGAGAGGGGGAGGGGGAGAGGGAGAAAAGAGAGAGAGAGAGAGAGAGAGAGAGAGAGAGAGAGAGAGAGAGAGAGAGAGAGAGAGAGAGAGAGAGAGAGAGAGAGAGAGAGAGAGAGAAACAGAATTAAAAGTTTCTATTCCTGTCGTGTGAGTCCTAAAAGAAAATTGCAAAGTTCCGATTCCAAGGGCCCAGTTCTCTTATCTTTTTTGAAGAGGCGAATACACCAAACAAAAAAAAAACCTTATCTCGATTAGCATATCAAATACGATACCACTCCAGAGATAACATCAAACGACACCGTATTGCAAATGTGTTAGAGATAAACCACGTTGCATTTCTAACTATTCTCACGAACAACCTTCCACAGATCAAACTAGCGAACGGCCGAATTATCGAAAATGTACCTCATTAAACCGACATAAACTTTAAACTGTCACAAATATCATGAAGACAAAATTGGGCGGAAATTTCCCTTCGTGTCGTAAACATCCGGATTAAAACTGTAATTTCTACAAGAATGCCGGCGATCAGAAGTTAATAGGGCTCATTATTCGGCATATACGATTTGAGAGATGACCCTTATTGCACCAAAAACGCAATGCTGTGTAAACTGGTCGCGGTTGGATATTCTGAATAATTATGAGAAAAAATGAGGAGCAATTTATCTGTGATTTTGCACGTATTATCATATGTATCAGCTATTGTTATTTGTCAAATAATCAGTTTAAGTGGTTTGGAAAAGCTAGTATAGGAATATATTTCGGATTGCAGAAGTTTCCGTAACAGACAACTGAATACTAACATGATATGCCGATAACGAATGAGTATCGATACAGACATGCAAATATAAATGGATAAGTTAATGAATACAGAGATAAAATATGTAAATATTTATGATGCACATACGTAAGTAAGGTTGTATGTATGTATTGATAGAGAAATAGATCTATAGATTGATACATAAACACGCACACACCCTCTCTCTCCCCCTCTTTCTCTCTCTCATTCTCGTTGGAGAGTGATTAGTCTCTTTTGCCTAAATTTTACACAGGTTAGGATATGTCCACTGCCATGTGTATTTGTATTCTTGTCACAGAGGATATTTATCTGCCTTTCTATTTATATAAAAAGAAGGAGAGACACAGACATATATGAAGACATACAGTATCCATTCACACACCGAATATACTTCCTTCTCTACAGTGAGGGTCACCTACCCATACATTCATAATC
>BOPN01002615.1:77500-80000 GCA_017312705.2 Penaeus japonicus | reverse complement strand
CTCTCTCTCTCACTCTCTCTCTCTCTCTCTCTCACTCTCTCTCCCTCTCTTCCTCCCCCTTTATCATCATCAAATATGAGATTAAGATGGACTTCAAAACCCCAACGTGTGCGTGACTGATCGCTAAGAAATTCAAAGAAAATAAACTTTTCTTCCTTCCTTTCTTTTTCAAATTGCCACCGACGACAAGAGGTTTTAGTCAGGTTTCACTATGCGAAGAGATGGTGGAGGGAAGGGGTTAAAAAGAGTTTGTGTTTCATTTTGATCTTAAAGTTGAATTTCTCTTCCATTTCTTTTGGTATTGAGATCATAATTGTTATCACAATTACGTGTTACTATTATTGTTATTATCTTCATCTTCATTATCATCCTCCTCCTCCTTATCATCATCATCATTATTATCAGCAGCAGCAGCATTATCATTATCATTATTGTCAGGTCATTAATAACACTGTCATTGTTTTTATTATTGTTATTATTATTATTACATTTATTATTATCATTATCATTGCTACTGTCATCATAATGATAATTATTACTACATTTGTAATCCTCATCAATATCCTCCTAAGAATCATTCTCATCATCGTTATCATCATTGTCACTGTCACCATATTCATCTCCATCACCATCCTCCTCCTCCTCATCATCACACGATCCTCCTTTACCTCCTCTTCCTCCTCCTCATAATCATAATCATCATCACATTTACCCTACACCTCATCATTATCATGAATATTCTCTCCACAAATTTCCGCATTCTTCCCACTCTCACCAACACCATTCTCACTACTCATCACCACCATCACTACCATCACCATTATCATCAACGCACAAAAACTAACAAGACGTTATAGATTTGCAAGGAATGTTAACCCTCGAACAGATAACATCTTCGTGAGTTCCTTTTGTGTTATGAGGAGGAACTGCGTCATGTGAGAAAGAATTATGGAGAAAAGTAGGAATGCAAGTTACATGTGGCGAGGAATGTCTGGAAGAATCGCCTGCAGGTTATGTTCTGTGGGTATTCGGCATAATTCATATTTTTTTCCTGTTTAAGATAAGATAGGAGAAGAGAAGAGAATAAAGGCAGAGAAGGGAGAGAGAGAGAGAGAGAGAGAGAGAGAGAGAGAGAGAGAGAGAGAGAGAGAGAGAGAGAGAGAGAGAGAGAGAGAGAGAGAGAGAGAGAGAGAGAGAGAGAGAGAGAGAGAGAGAGAGAGAGAGAGAGAGAGAGAGAGAGAGAGAGAGAGAGAGAGAGAGAGAGAGAGAGAGAGAGATGGAGAGAGAGAGAGAGAGAGAGAGAGAGAGAGAGAGAGAGAGAGAGAGAGAGAGAGAGAGAGAGAGAGAGAGAGAGAGAGAGAGAGAGAGAGAGAGAGAGAGAGAGAGAGAGAGAGAGAGATGGATAGAAGGAGAGAGAGAGAGAGAGAGAGAGAGAGAGAGAGAGAGAGAGAGAGAGAGAGAGAGAGAGAGAGAGAGAGAGAGAGAGAGAGAGAAAGAGAGAGAGAAAGAGATAGAGAAAGAAAAAATAGACAGATCAAGAGAAAGAGAGACCAACCAGCAGACAGAGAATCAGAAAAAAAAAATCGAGCCGGAGAAAGAAAAAGACAGAAAACAGAAGAGGAAATCCCATCTCGCGTGCCAAAGAGTTGTGTGCGAAGCAACTTCAGTACCTCTGGTGTGAGTGTTGTCAGCACCTACGGCACTCACAGAGGCGCGTCCCTCGCCGTCCCCGCCAATCGGTGCGTGTCATCTCTCTTCATGCGGCGTCTCGTGTCGAGTCTCTTTGGGAAAGTATTAGTTTTTGTAATTTTTTTTTCTATTTTTTTTTGTTGTCTTTTCCCCTAATATGGTTTATTTGACATATTTATATATGTCTTAAAAACTCTTAAACTTTTTTCTTTTTTTCGTGATTATTATGATAAATTGTATAATTGTTCCTTTTGCTCCTGCGATTAGGGAACAATTAGATTCAAAGGAGTTTGTTCTTTTTCGTTTTGTGCGTGAGCCTTGCCTCTCCTAATGTACGAAGCGTGTGAGATAATTTCTCGAATTCCCGGGGAAAATATGGCTGTAAAATGCCTCCTGCAATAAGCAAACCTAATTGCAAACTGACACAAAAATACCCCAAGAATTCGAGGAAAAGCTGAATTTTAAACCCAATGGTGACAGAAGTAGAAAAAATATTTGGAGAATTGTTTTAGACTCAACGATGAAAAGGACGAGGGAAATGTCACGAAAAAAAGAGAAAATGAGAAAAGGAGAGAGAAGTACAACGTAATTTCCATTATTTTACAGCTTATCTTAGACAAAACGATGGAAGATGACATTAATGTAATTGTCTTCACAGCAACAAATTTGCATCATGGCTAAAGGCATATAAATACCATATATCAGTCTCTTCAGTGTTGTTACTGTTATTATCTTTATCATTATAGTAATTATCATCATTATTCATATCATTGTCATTACCATAATCATTATCGGTATAATTATCATCATC
>BOPN01002615.1:30000-32500 GCA_017312705.2 Penaeus japonicus | reverse complement strand
ATGATAATGATACTGATAATGATGATGATGATGATATATATATATATATATATATATATATATATATATATATATGTATGTATACATACCTGTACACATATGTCCAATACAAGACTACCACCACAACTAATAAAGACAGTCAAGATAATAACAATAAAGCGAACAAAAGTACAAGAAAGAGTTGGCCGACAGAGCAAGAAGGCGTGGCTAATGCATCATCGTCAGGAAAGAACCATTACGCCAGTTTTTAAGTCACCATAACAAAGGACACATCATTAACAGTAATTTCGCTCACTGTTAAACAGGGAGAGGGAGGTTGCTGGTGAATTTGAATGCACGATTATTATCAATTTTTCTCTCATTATCACATCATCGGCGATGTTATTCGTCACGAAGTAAGGAACGAGTGAACATCGTCAAAAGAAAGGAAATGGAAGAATGAGACAAATCAGTAAAGAAAGACACAGAAAGGAGCTGAAGAAAACGATGTGGAAATAGGAATTAATATGAAATGACGGTGGAAAAGGAACAGAAAAAGAGGAAAAGAAAGAAAAGAGTAAAATAATAGAAAAAAAGAGAATAAACAAAAATGAAAGACAACAACATCACTATTAACAACAACAAAACCTGCAACAATAATGATCATGAAGATAATGATACCATTAAACTCCTCCATCTTAGAATTTCTCAGTGATTGAGGTTATTACTACCAAAGTTATCATTTTTGATGTTATTACAAAACATCGAAATGCTAACGACGCAAATAGCTAGGATGTTTATAATAGTAATAAAGTCCTTAGTAAGGACAACAATAGTAATAATAACAACAATGATAATAGTGATGATGACAATAATAATCATACTGTTATTGAAAATAATTATGAAATAAAATGATTAGTAAGAACTCAAAAATCAACCAGTTAACCAAGAGACCAGTCTGTTAACCGACATTCCAATCACTTTACAAAGCAACCAATGAGTCAACCAAAAGACCCCGTGACCCGCAACCACAATCCTATGCAAGAGGAAATAATGTTGCCGCTGATAATGATAATGATGGTCGCTATTATCATCAGTACGCGGGTAATCATACATATTGATAAATCACCATTATCATTACTGATATAAATGAGCCTGAAAACACGCCAATTTACAAAAACCGATGTCGAGCAGAAAAATAATAACAAGAAAAAAGTTTTGTATATACTTACCTTCCTCTCTCTGAAAAGAAAACAAAAAAACAAAATCAGAAAAAACAAAACAAAAACAATCTGTGCCTTTTAGAATGTATTTGTAAGTGTTCAGCCATTCATTCAACAAAGATATCTGTCTCTCCGCTATTCATGAGTCGCTTTGATTCCTGTATTCACCTTTATCTTCTCCCTCCCCCCTCCCCCCTCCCCCCTCCCCCCTCCCCCTCCCATGAGCCGAGACCAGTTACTATGGCAACGGTTGACACGCCACTTCAGCAACTGTAACTGTGTTTAGAGTGTTGCGTTTGTGTCGTATCTTGTGGCCTTTTCTTCTTGTTTGGTTAACATGTAAAATGGTTTGTTTTAATGTTTTATGCAATCATTCTCATTTTCTTTTTTCTGCATTTAGTCCCTATTTTATATCCTATTCATAATTACAACAAAGAACTAAAAAAAAACAAAAAACGTTTTATAGCTCATATTCACTATTGCAATCACATTTCTTCACTGTTCACATGGTTTTGGTTGCAACAATGATGCAGTAAATACTAATAATTACAATGCTGAGACAGAAGGCTGGTAGATGGCTCATCTTAGGAATATATTCTTCTCCTAACTACAATGCAAAAGCAACAAGCTACCACAGGTACAATATTTCACCGCCATAGCGAGAGCGAGACTAAAAAAGAAATAGGATGGAAGAAAAAAGAAAAGAAAAAAGAATTGTGCTCATACCGTCCATGCTTTTATCCTGATTGAAATTCTAGACGACTTTATGAAAAAAAAAAAAATATATATATAGAGAGAGAAGGAAAAAAAGAAAGAAACAAACCTAATTTCTGCCTATCCGTCCGTGGGTAATGACTTATGAAATAGATTCGACTCTGTGTGCAAATTTTTCAGATTATCATTTCTTTATCAGACGAGAGAAAGAGAGAGTGAGAGAGAGCGAGAGGGATGCTGGAGGAGTAGGAGAAAAAGAGAGCAAACAAGAACGTGATTAAGTGAAAGATTGATGACAAACAAACAAGCAAATGAAATGGGATGATAATTATTAAGAAAACGTTAATTAATCTAATTGATATTGTTAATATCAGAATCTTTATACCCAAGTGAGAACGAAATTAAGGTCATAACTTGGATTATGTTCTTACTTTGGTTAAGTTATCATATATGATAAATTCACCCATCGTTATCTTTATTCATATCAAACTGTCATCGTTATCTAATGTAGAAAAGGCTGTCAGAAAACAAGTTGCGTTATTACTTTTTTTTGTTAGAGAAAAATCAAAAAGTTAAAGATAGCT
>BOPN01002615.1:0-5000 GCA_017312705.2 Penaeus japonicus | reverse complement strand
TTTAGGGATACTTCTTATCTACGGTCACTTGTAACATGCGATGGGTGTTATATGTATGGTGTATATGCGTTTATACGTAAGGGAATAAATGAGAGAGAGAGAGAGAGAGAGAGAGAGAGAGAGAGAGAGAGAGAGAGAGAGAGAGAGAGAGAGAGAGAGAGAGAGAGAGAGAGAGAGAGAGAGGAAGATATATAGATAAATAGATAGACAGAGAGAGGGGGCAAAACAAAGGTAGATAGATAAATCAATAGATAGACAGGCTAATAAGAAACAAAACATTTCGATGCACCGTTTCCGTAACAGGCTAAATCCTTCTGTGATTTTTTTTCATTTAGTTTTCGTAATTCCAGCTTTTTTTTCGAAATAAAGATCGCCCTTATGTTATTAGTGCGTGCCTGGCGCATCTTTCTTTTCTAAGTAAATAAGAAAATCTGGTATGGCTCGGATCTCGTATTTTTTTTAATGAAATAAAAATATCAGAGTAACATTTAGTACTATAGACTATTCTCTTAAATCCAACTTTCTAAGATTAAATGTGTACGTATGATGATACCGGGCGTAAAGATGGCAGTGCTTGTCCGAGTGACGCAGAAACGAGAAAGTTACGCCAAGTATTGATGTCCACGTCAAAGGCTGATGACTGGAAATGCTCGAGGATTATTAATGCCGATGTATTGTTTCTATGCCAAAAGTACTTTTATGTGATTATATGGGAGAAAAACCCTGAAGATGGGATCCTGATGGATTTTGAAAGTGTTGTCTTATTTTCAAATAAATTTATTTTGTATAGTGATTTTTTCTGCTATATCATCAACATGGTAGTATGTTTTTGCCATTCCTATATGTATACATATATGCGTGTGTATTATATATATATATATATATATATATATATATATATATATATATATATATATATATATACATATATATATATATATATATATATATATATATATATATATATACATATATATATATATATATATATATATATATATATATATATATATATATATATATATATATATATATATATATATAAACACACACACACACACACACACACACACATATGTATATATATATATATATATATATATATATATATATATATATATATATATATATATATATATTTATTTATTTATTTATTTATATGAGAGTGAGAGTAAGAGAGAGAGAGAGAGAGAGAGAGAGAGAGAGAGAGAGAGAGAGAGAGAGAGAGAGAGAGAGAGAGAGAGAGAGAGAGAGAGAGAGAGAGAGAGAGAGAGAGAGAGAGCGACCAAAGATACTCAACCCTAGCCAAAATAATTCATATATAGAATTCTTCAAAAAGCGGTGAGCAAAGAAGTGTAGAGAAGCTTCTTTTATTAGGAAGTTGCTCATAGTGTCAACATCCAAACTTTCCATATAGAAGACACAACGCAAATAGAAACTGTTTGAAAAATATAAAAATAGGGTCTGATCGCTCGGCAAATGCCATAGGGTCATTCCTTTGAGTTTACATAACCTTCCTAAGACGTTTATGGCCTCCAAGAACGCTTATCATTATGATATTATCTTTGATAGCTAGCGAGGGCAAACACAAGACAACTTAGTCTTGGACAGACATAAACAAGGGCTGTAACTTAATCTCCCTGCCCATTGCCTTCGCGAGACCATCGTCCACGTAACAGCTCCAAAAGACCTCAAGAACAGTGCATGATGCAAATGCTGACATGGGAATCTCCAGTGCAATTGCTTTATTGTTATTAAACCACCGCTGACGTTTGAACATTATTTTTTTCCCTCGGCCAAAAGACAAGGAAAACTAAGACAAGGTACATTCACACGCAACCATAGCCATAAGAAAAATGGAGCGACTTTTACTGCACCGGGACAAAACGTCATCAAATCTCCGATTCTTTTTATGGAGGAACTAACACACACACACACAGCACTGAGGAGAAAACGTTCCTTCATTATTATCCCAAAAAGAAAATACATTTGTCTTATTTGAAATTTTACGTCTGTTTTCTTCTGTGAAGAGGCGAAGACTACAAGCTTAAGGAATCTAGATTACCTTAGGAATATATAGATAACGGGAATATGCAATTCCAAAAACAAAAGAGATACGCAGAGAAGGCATCGGGGAATGAAAACGCAAACACAAGATCCGATTCCAAAACCGTGTTTGCATGTGAATAAGATATTAAATGCGCATTGGTTTAAGTGATGGAAAGTTGAATGGAAGTCTGTACATTTCTTGGTCATATAATACTAGTCGATAGAATGGAATCACTAAAAAAAATAATAATAACAATAACAACAATGATTAGGATAAGATGATGCTAATGATGACAAAAATGATAAGAATGACAATAAGAATAAATTAGTGGTATCATTAATGACAATTGTGACAATTACATTTTTTAGAAACTATATCAATAACAATTATGATAATGATGTTAGTAATGATGATAATAATGACAATTATAATAGCAATGAATTTTTTACACAACAACAACCATGGGGATGATGATGATATCATAAAGATGATAACAATAATAACGATTATTTTAATAATGATGATGATGATCCTGATGATAACAGCTATCTTACTGATAATGATATTGCTAACGACGGTGATGATGATGATGATGATCATAATAATGAGAGAGAAAGTTGGAATGACCATTTTAATTATGATAATCATATTAATAATAATAGTAATTACAATGATAAAGATGATTACAATAATGTTGATAATACTGATAATAACAATAATGATAATGCCAATAATATTAATGATACTGTTGATGGTGAGAACATTTAAAAAAATGATAATAATAACAGTTATAAAAATATTTACAATAATGGGGATAATAATAATAATGGTAACGATAATGATAATGATAATGATGATAAAAAAGATATTTAGACTAATGCTAGCAATAGCAACTATGATGATATAAATAATAACGATAATGATGATAATTGTAATAATAATAAAAATAAGGATTAACATAGGAAAGTCAGTAATGATCATGATTATAATGATAATAATTATGATACCACTGGCAATGAGGATGAAATAGTAGTAATGTTTATAATGATAGTAGTAGTAGCATCAATATTAAAAATAAAAGTAAAAGATACATTACAATATTGGTGATGTTGGGATGATGTTGATGAAGATGAGGATAATGATAGTAATATCAATGATGATAATGATAGAAGAATAGTAATAAGAATAGTGATAGTAATAATGACGATAATCATCATGATAATAATAATGATAAAAACAACAATTATAAAGATGATGATAATAATGATAATAGCAATAAGGAAAATAATAATAACAGTGATGATAATAACGACAACAACAATTATTATTATGATCACAATGATGATAATGATAATGATAGTAATGATAATTATAAAAAGGATATTGATAATGTTAATAATGGTGATAAAAAGATAATGTTGATAATGAGGCTAAAAAAGGAAATGTTAAAATAAATGATAATGAAAAGAATGAAAAGAATAATGCATGGTGATAATAATTACGGTAATGTTAGTAACAGTAATAATGATGATGATATCATCATAGCCAGATTTGGTATTATTGACATTATTTTTCATCATTATCAGTACTATTGGATATATCATTGTTATTATCCTCATTCTCATCTTTTTCAACATTATCATACACACACACACACACACACACACACACACACACACACACACACACACACAACACACATATATATATATATATATATATATATATATATAAATATAATATATATATATATATATATATATATATATATATATATATATATATATATATATATATATGTGTGTGTGTGTGTGTGTGTGTGTGTGTGTGTGTGTGCGTTTATGTATGTATGTATGTATGTATGTATGTACGTATGTATATGTATATACATCATTAGTATCATTATCATCATAATCTATATTTTTCTTATTATCGTTATTATTATCATTATTATCATTATCACTATTGTTTTTATCGTTATAATGATTATCATCACTGTTGATGCTGTTATTGTTACCATTATTATAATTTCTAATTATTCATCATCGTTACTATCATCACCATTACCATAATATTCAATATCATCATTTTCGTTATTATCCTAATCATTAATATTACTACTATCATTATAATCATCCTTCTCTTTTTTGATACCAGCTCTTCCAGTAACATTATCATTATTGGAAAATATATAATCATCAAAACAACCTAACTCATCCTCATATTCATCGGGAAAATGAAGGTTATGGTAAGGGTGTCATGCACGATCATTATCATGACAGTCCGAAGATCTGTATTATCCCTGTCATTAAGAGGATAGCAGTAACACAATTATAACAGCTGATTTTCGTATCTATGGTATTCTAATCCATCAATTAATTGAGATAATTTTACCTGAGAATAATGGTCCATTTAATTTCCAATTTAAGATTTTTCTTATGCGTAAAAATCGTGTGACCTCAAAACCCCCCTCTTGACCTATCGTGCTTATGATCTGACCTCTCTTCATTTCGACCCCTTTTATGGCTGTTCCCTCGATTGCTCCGCCCTTTCCACGATATAGAGTAAGTAGGGGGGAGGGGGGCGGGCAGGGGGAGGCAGAAGTAGGGATTGGTGCATGGATGGAGAGAGAGAGAGGGAGGCGGGAGGGAGGGAGGGAAGGATAGAGGAGGAGGAATGGGAACGAAGGATGGGTTGAGGTGGTGGGGACAAAGGGAAGAAAGGAGGTGGAGGGAGATGGAGAAAGGAGAATAAGGTAGAGGAAGGGCGGGTGGAGGAAAGAGAGAGGGAGAAAGTGGGAGTGAGGGCTTGAAGAGGAAAGGGAAGGTGGGAGAGAGGGTGAGAAGGAGGGAAGGGAGAAAGAAGACAGAGAAAGACCGAGTGAGAGAGAGAGAGAGAGAGAGAGAGAGAGAGAGAGAGAGAGAGAGAGAGAGAGAGAGAGAGAGAGAGA
>BOPN01002614.1:198281-200844 GCA_017312705.2 Penaeus japonicus | reverse complement strand
TATATATATACCTATCAATCTATCTGTCTATATATATGTATATATATGTATACACACACACACACACATCAAGACATATTATCAAATTGCTCTGCAGGACGCTTCACTAGTTTGTAAAAATCTTTTTATATCGCTCACTAATGACACAAGACCGCGTTTATTGCAAAACTAAATGATATTCTGTGGACACTAATGTGTGATTGAAACGAGACAGTTATTACACAACAAGGTGTATAGAGAATAAGACCATAAATAAGTCTGTTGTTTCCCACAGGGGCACATTGGTGCATGGGCGTTATCTTACTCATAACATTTAAAAGCCAAAAGATGTTTCCAACAAATAACCCTCTGGTGGAAAGCATAGAAACGACAATACTTATTATAGATTTGTCTGTAGCTGAACGCTTTTGATTTAAAGTAAATTTTAAATTGTAGAGTTTGACTTTTCTCATTCTTAATCATCATCACAATTGAATTTAGACAAATATACATTCATTGAATCAGAAAACAACAGCTGTATGAACTAGGGATCAAGTAGCCCCATCATACGATCGAAAAGGAATATGCTATTTTGGAAATCAATAAGTGACAAACATGGTTTAATGATATAGGCTGTTCAGGCTTACTTTATGTAAAATGAGTTTTTATAATAATCAGTAAAGTTCATAATATTTCTAAATTCAGAAAATGGGCTTTCAGTTCATTGGGTTGCTTGTGATTTAAGGCATGCACACTTTTCCCAGTGGTGAAATCATTAGGACAAGTTGATCCTAACGATAAATAGGTCCCATTGTAGAAAGTATTACAAATGAGAAGGAAAGATACATAACGGACATGTCCTTGTCCCATGTCCAACTTTGTACGTATTAGCAATCATAATTCACCGACCACCTCGGAGGCATTGCATTACGAGAGGATGAGAAACCTCGAAGGAGGGTCATCATCTGTCCTTGCTCTTGTTACAATGCTCCTTCTCCTCTACGTAACATTCATTCTATTATTTCTTTTTTGAGAAAATGTTTGTAAATCCATATGTATTCATAAATAACTTTATTCACACATGTAAAAGATAACAGTAAAGATATATAAATGCTTCATTAATAGATTTTCATTTCAAACCAGCTTTTGATAATTTCTCTCTTTTTAACAAGACCGAAAATAAAGTAAACGAATAAAACAAGAAAACAGATCGTGACAAGTGTTCTGTGAAGATGGAAAATAAAACAGTTGACAAGTGGGGCACATTAATCATTTTATATCTGGATGAAAAAAATACATCGTCAACAACATACTGACATCTGTCACGTAATACTGGCACCTGCATTAATTCAGGTTTGACGAAAAGTTGCTCTACTTGAAGTACAGATGACTACATCACGCACAATCGAATACTTGGAAATTATCCCACCAAAGACCTTACAATTAAAACAAATACCATCAGGAGTGTTACATGCTAAGACTGGAAAATCACGAAATTACCAAATTGATTTAATGTTTTTGTGAATCATTTATTTCCTCTTGATTCTGAATTACACAATACTGACCAAAACATTTCGTAATTTAGCGATTTTCAAAGTGAGAGTAGGTCCGCTTATGATACAATCATAAATATACTTCTTACAAGAAATATAAATGCATGTCTGAAAAAAGGAATATATATATATAAATATAGATGTATGCACAAAGAGCACATCAGGTTTTAAAAAAAGAAAAAAAAATATCATTACCCTTTCCCTTGTGTAATCAAAATTCTGTGCTCGTGTAAACAGTGAAAATGACTTACAATATTTTTTAAAAATCATCTACAAATATATAGTTAATGTATTTTTCTTATGATATTTTAGAAAGTGTTTTGTCTTAACTATCAAATAAATTCACTTTCCTCTGATTTTATCTTTGAGATATATAGATTTGCCTAGATAAGTGCTCTTAATCCCTTCCTTTTTATCGGATTCACGTCTAAATCTTAAGGATATGACCATACACCTAATATACCTAACGAGCCAAAAACTGGCTATTTTGCACATATTAATAGACTCCAGAAATATATTAAACATGTCAATAAGGCCCATATATACATACATATAGAAAAGAGAGTTTATTCCCAACAATTATGGTACTGGAGTGTTTTATCGCTGTACGAGCCACGTCCGAGGTATGTTGGGACGACCTTAGAGCCACCTGTGTAGCCGGCCATAACACTGTACACCTCATATGCTGCTTCTCAATGTCTCATAGGCCTTGTCTTACATCTCAGGGGGGACTGCCATGCATAATCTCATGTTCCTGCCTCGCAGTATTTATTCCATCACGACTCAAAACACACGCTCTATAACCTAAGACACCTTTCATCTTCTCTTGTAAAGGTTTTTGGTTGTCTTTCAACTTTTGCAATCTCGCCAGATGCTCTTTCTGATGTGGTGTGTTCTATGAGATAGGGGGGGGGGGGTTGTTCTGAGTCTCTCTCTCTCTCTCTCTCTCTCTTTCGTTCTCTCTATCTTATTTTCTTTCTTTCTCTCTCTCAATCAGTCAATTGTTCATTTATTTTTGGTCCTGCTCGGTG
>BOPN01002614.1:173281-175781 GCA_017312705.2 Penaeus japonicus | reverse complement strand
TAACAATGAAAATGGCAATAGAGCAATATTAATAATGATTAATCACAATTATGATAAGACAATAGAAACAATAACAATGATGTTAATAGCAATATTGATACAGATGATGATAGCAACAGTAACAATAATAAAGGGTTATAATAAAATGCTGATAACAATGAAAATAAAGACAAAATTATAATGACTATAACAGCGTTTCTGATAACAGCGATACTGTTACGATAATGATGCTGATAACCTATAACAATAAAAAGGGAGGCGTCAGCGATCGTCCCAAACACACACAATCATTATATACATACATACATACATACATACATACATACATATATATATATATATATGTGTGTGTGTGTGTGTGTGTGTGTGTGTGTGTGTGTGTGTGTGTGTGTGTGTGTGTGTATGTATATGTGTGTGTGTGTGTGTGTGTGTGTGTGTATTTACATATATATACATATACATATGTATATATAGATATATATATATGCATATATATATATATATATATATATATATATATATATGTGTGTGTGTGTGTGTGTGTGTGTGTGTGTGTGTGTGTGTGTGTGTGTGTGTGTATGTATATATGTATGTATGTATCAAGACTGAAGCTATCCTTTTCCTGAGCCACGTGGGAATCGACGATGAACTCGCTGACCTTGTAACACGGCTTCAGGGGAGAAGCGTCGGGAGGGCTGTGCAGCATTCTGGCGTGCCTCCATCGCACGCTTATCCGGCATGCTTGCATAATGTCTATACTTGGAATTTTATTGTTTTGTGGTTGTTAATTTATCTAAAGTCCTTTATACTAAAAAGTGAAGCGACTTAACTGAAAAGATACGAGGGGCACAAATCTTCTTCCTGCTACTGAATTTCTCATTGCGAAGCAGTCGTAATGATTTTTGTTGACCCATTTATCCCTTTGAAAACATATTGTTTGTCGATAATAATGGAAATGGAGACAAAGTAGTCACAGATAATACAAATCTTCCGTGACTGATTAATGAGAGTCAGTAGCTTTGATCCGCTGAATAAAGATAGCCAAAGTTTGCAAAAAAGAAACAGACCTTTTAGTCCAGTGAAAGTTTTATTTTTTCATTAAACTGAATTAAATCGAGAACTGAAAATTACATATTTCTCATTACATTGATTGAAGAATGATCATCCGATTTCCTTCTTGCATTTTTTTTTCGTGATTATTTGTTTCGCCTTCTAGATGGTCTGTTTCTGAGAACAACGTCTCGATCTTCTAAATGTAATGCTAGAACAATATGTATTTTTCATTACATATGCTTATACATATATACATACAGAAATACATATATATGTGCATATACTGTATATACATGCACGACTTGGTTGTAACTCATACGTCTTCGCTTCATTGTAGCGCCTCTGAATCCATGACATGCTGGAATAAGATATGTTAGCAGTAAAGAACTATATGTTACACTGGGTGAACGCAGCAACACACTGTCAACCAAGTTCAGTGATACAATATTTACTTTCGTACGGCACACAAATGAACCCAAATGCCGGAAGGATTCTGTGGCGTAGAACTCGCGGCTACTACGTCGTATGTTTTCTTTCTTCAGCGATCGAGAAGATGATTTGTTAATGTCAGTATTTGACTGATTGTTGTTTCACGTTACCTAGAGAGCGTTGTATAGAAAGTGATGCAAGTATACATCTTAGGGGCCATCCCACTCTTGTTCTGTAGTCCTGCCTCACAATGGTTATGTAACGATATCATAACCAAAAACTGCTGTGGCCAGGATTTTAATCATCTGCGGAAACAGTGACCTGCACTTTTTTCCATCTGAAACGACAGTTCACATGAAACATGTTTCGTAAACCAAACAAATCATATGAAATCATTTGGGTGTTCGGTTTTGTGCCTTTTTCATTCTACCTGTACGATATGAATGTTCATTTCTGGTTGATGATATATCAAAAACATTTGGGTGAGAATCGCTGATGACGAGGGTATTGGATGAATAAGGCTCTGCCATATGAAAGGACCAGGCACCGAGTACGCTAACATTGGAGAGAGACCATATGAAACGGAAGAACATGAATTCAGGAAACGAATAGGATCCATTGTCCATGAAAAAACATACTTATATAAACACTATTCCATTCATACTCTGCAGAATCGCATCAGTTCCGCTTTACGTAACTCGTGAATGCATAAGAGGTTTATACGGGTTATTTCTCCTTGCTCCCTAGACGTGGCAACACTGCGCTAGTTCTGCGGCCGAGAGTATATGAGGAAGGACTTGTGGTTCGCGGCGTCAATCAAAGGTTGGACCTCGTCGCGCCGAGAGGTAAGTGTCATTTTTTTTCCTTCGGAGTCAGGGCGAGAAGTGCCGAACTCTTTTTCGTTTTTCTGTGCAATGTTTTAACATTGCATAGATATTTATATGTATAACACACACACACATATATATTTATGTAGATAGATATAGATATACATATGTACATACGTATATATATATAT
>BOPN01002614.1:157500-160000 GCA_017312705.2 Penaeus japonicus | reverse complement strand
AAACC
This sequence comes from Penaeus japonicus, assembly GCA_017312705.2. Taxonomy (NCBI): domain Eukaryota; kingdom Metazoa; phylum Arthropoda; class Malacostraca; order Decapoda; family Penaeidae; genus Penaeus; species Penaeus japonicus. The sequence continues at coordinate 159,995 of BOPN01002614.1, read as the reverse complement.
AAAGTACGAGCTAGGATGTTCGAGTTATTAGTCTTCGAAAAGATGTAGATATTCCAACAATTTGGCTAAGATAGCCATTTGCGCGAGAAAAAAAAGTCTTGGAGCAGATCCAATTTTCTTAGAGGTGCCTTGAAATGAGATCCGAAGGTCCCCGTACTTCTTTACATTTGTGTAATTTCACCTTGTAACTCGCATTTACTTCTCATAAGTTGAAAATGAAGTTATAATTTTTTTTCGCAGGTACGAAACAAGTCAGCTGTCGAGTGTTTATACCATGTTTTACATTCTCTTGTCATGGCCAATTTGCATCTTTTGACAATGCAAGGAACACATAACAGACATTCGTCGGTCGGACAGACGTATGTTTTCTCGTAGCGTGACCGGCCTCTGTTATACAGATAATGCTTCTTAAAGTCTTTTTGGAACATAACTTACCATATGACATTATGCCTTATTCTAGGCGATTGTTCCAGAAAGAAAGCGCAATAAACTACACGTAAGCTGTTCTAGTTACGAAAGAGAAGCACGTCATCCGTTTGTACTTCAGCCTACTCATTGTTAACTCATCGTTAACAATGAGCCAGTTACAGTCTTAATCAAAAGAGACCACATCTATAATACACATTTGGCTTAATGTGCGTGAGAAATAACCTGGCTTTACCAGAGACATTCACAATGTTCATTTTCCGCGCGCATAACATCTGCAGAAAGTACGCAAAGGAAATTATCTGTACAATTGTTTCCACCGTGACTTGCATTTGTTTTGGTGACATTTGACGCTCGACTCGTTCGCTCTGCCTTTCACTTTTTATAGAGATAAAGCGGGGGCTTTCCTGAACCGCTCTCTCAGCGTTATGTATGTTTAAATATATTCTGTATATATAGACAGACATACGGACAGAGAGACAAATGGATATATATATAGAGAGAGAGAATGAGAGATGGATGGATGGATGGATGGATAGATGGGTAGATGAATGGATATATAGATAGAAAGACAGACAGACACAGACCCACACACACACACACACACACACACACACACACACACACACACACACAATCACCTAAACATGTATAGGCGGGGTACATATATGTGTTTGCGTATTCATGTAGGCATCTCAGATACAATTATAGGTACATCTTATTTTCCCATCAAGCCGTTAATTTCATGATAAACTAAACTAAACAACACATGACAAAATAGTTTCAAAAGGAAAATATCAGCAAAAGCACAGAGGCAGTAACGCGGCCTCAACATGTGGTTCTGCCAGCGTCAGGAGACACTTTATGAGCCAAAATAGACAAGGACGAAAAGACTAATCCTGTCGCAGGGAAGGTACACTCGCCCTTTCTGTTATACTTATCTCGCGCTCATGTTTTAAAAATAGTTTTGCATCGATTATATGTTGTCTTGTCAAAAAAAGTGATAACATGTTTCGGAAGAGGGTTTTCATTAAAAAAAAAAAAAGTATATACATCGATGTAACTTAATCATTTAGATAAAATAAATGAGATGGTGTACCTAGTAATACGCTCAACTTTGTCCCTCGTCTTGAGTTTGGCAGCAGAGAAAGATGTCAGCGAAGAGAATCCATTTCACGGGCTTTTCTAGTGGCCGCAGTGAGTCATGCCGGCACTGCTGTCACTTACCTCCTATGCCTGGCACAGACAGTCACTGAGCCTTCCATTCTTCGAACGCCTTCGCTCCGCAAAAGCTCTTAACCTGCCTCTTGCTGACTCACCTGCGCGGCGAAACTATTCCCGCTCTTGTCTGTTTACGTTGCGCGGGCGTTCCGAACCGTTTGTTGTCATTCCTTATCAAAGCCGGGGTTCACCTGGCACTTAGTGGCGGTTCTACGTGCTGGATGCCGTGCCGCACAACTAGGGTACTTGGTTTGTAAATATTGTGTAAAACATGAAAGAAGAAAGAAAACAACTTCACATTCCTTGAATTATCGCTATAATGTTCACCATCATGTTTTCATTACGTTTTCTGCGCTTATAGATTTTACTGGATGACACTTTATGGCAAGGGCTCGAAGGGAAACATGACAGCCACTAATTCTCCTCTCTCTGTAAACATTTGGGAAGATTTTTTTAATGTCATGGGGTATGATATAGTCATGCATATAGCTAAGGAATGTTAAGAAAATCAAGCTATTAATCTCTTTTTCGTGTTTTGTTCTGTGTTCGTGACGAGTCCTGTTCTCCCGCAGAAAAACCACGGCAGCCCCATGGACGGCCACCGCCATGCCGGCGACTTGGGTAACATCGTCGCCGATTACGACGGCGTTGCTCACTTCCACATCGCCGACAGACACATTTCTCTCGACTGGAACTCGCCGCTCTACATCGGCGGCCGCGCCTTCGTCATCCACGCCGGCGAGGACGACTTGGGGCGTGGCGGGAACGCCGAGAGCCTCAAGACGGGCAACGCGGGCAGTCGCGACGGTTGTGGAATCGTCCGGACGGCGCAGAGGCCTCGATATTAC
>BOPN01002614.1:135000-147500 GCA_017312705.2 Penaeus japonicus | reverse complement strand
AACAGAAAATTACATTAACACAACCCAGGGGCAGGCTACACTGGCCCCGCCCACTGTCTTGGGTCACGAGCAGGTATATAAGACACGGTAACCTCAGATAACCTCAGAGAACTACGACATCCAGATATGAAGTAAGTGCAGGCTCTCTCGTTTTCTTTATCTTGATTCTGTTGTCGTAATTGTGTTGTATAATAAGGCTCTACAATATTTACAATATATTTTACTATATATGTCTGTCAAAATAGTATGTCAATTGTTATTTTCTTATTTGGGTATTTCTATCGTCATTTGGATTTGTCATAACATAGATATACATCACACGTATCCTATTTTTTCCGTCGCGATTGCTGCCGCTATTATATCCTCGATTGCGTAGAACAGGTTCCTTTAAAGTTGTGGTCACGAGCAATAGTGACCAGTAAGTCACTGCGTCTCGTTAGGAAAGGATAGTAATATAAAATAAACAAGGAAAGAATGTTTAAAAAGCGGCGTAAAAGATATTAGTATGCAATCTTGTCCAATTGGGGCGCTAGGAAAAAAGGTTTTTACAGAACACTAGTATAGAAGACTTGAAAGGTACCTCCGACTTCAGCCATGATAAAAAAAATCCTATATTTTTAAAATGCATACAGAATCAAAGTGAGTCTTCGCTGTTGCTGTCACACGGGCTGTTTATTTTAACTCCTGGTACATGTTTATACTTCTTTGAGCGGCTGTCGATTCCGTGTGACATGAGCTTTAGTTTTTCAAACTTTTGCTGAGGAATCAGATAACACTTCTGAACGTCGTGGACTTGAAATGTATAAAACAAACACTTTCTTCTTCTTTCGTGCTAATTCTTAAATATTTTGGCTGTATATTGAAAGTAATTCTTCCATAGATCTGTTTTCCATGTTACATTACAATAGTATGTATCTAAATATGAATATTTAGATGGGAAATGCAAATAATGTTGGTAAATCATGTTACTTATTGCTTATATAACGTATAGTCCATAGCGCTTATGTATAGTAATCGTATGCATTCCCTCAGGGTCATCGTGCTATGCATTTTTGTGGCTACATGCCTGGCGGAGGAGATGCCCCTTGGCCGTGAGGAGCTCACCCGAGTCGCCATGGATGTTGCCACGCAGGTGAGTGGCTTTCGCTTTTCCTTTTGCGATCTGCTGATGTGATATATATACAAATATACATACAAACATACATACATACATATATATATATATATATATATATATATATATATATATATATATATATATATATATACACATATACATATATACCATCACTGCACGTAGTGTTAAACCTTGCCAAACTTCCTTTACTTCAAGAGCGAGGACGCGATGGTCACGCAAGGGCCCGAACCGCGAGAAGAACTTCCACAGGAGGAGGAAGGAGCCGAGCCTGAGAAACTTCGCATATACATCGTTCCCCACACCCAGAGGTCTCGCGTCCCTCAGGTACTCTTCGGTCCAAGTTATTGCAATACAGCAAAGCCTTTTTAAGCTGTTTTATGACTTTGCCTCTGGGATATTTTCATGTATCAGGTAAAATGAAACAGCCACAATGAGAACCGAATAATAAATCTATTCGAAAAATTGTGGGTGATTCGTTTTCTCTGTTGATGTATTTACACTTTGTTAAATTCGGTGATTGCTTTTCTTTTTAACGTTTTTTTTATGACGTTGCACCAAAAATACGTCAGAATAACCAAATCAGAGTCAAGTAATTTCTATTAATCCGCAACATTGATTTACTGCGAGATCCTTCTTATTGTTCTCTACTTCCAGCGTCCAGTGGTCCCCCTCCCTCTGACAAGGTTCAACACGCCCTTCCTCGGCACGCCATACCCTCGCCCCTTCGCCCAGCCCTTGGTGGTTCCGACGGACCAGAACCTCTTCCGCACCCATTTTCCGCAGGCGCCCAGCGAAGTCAAGACCGAGGGCGACCTGGTCATGGAGCACCCGCTGGCTCGTGTGGTTTACCTGAACACTCCTACTTACAGTCCTCATTATGTCTACGACCCCCTGCAGGGCCAGGTGACGCAGTCGCAGTACTTCATTGACAAGAAGAGCTGCCTCAACACTCCCGTGGCTGCCTTCTGTCTCACTAAGCCTGTGCTGAACATCTAAAGTCCGCAATTCTATTCCAAGATCGAATTTCGTCGCGTATGTTTAAAATTCATGAATTTCAGTTGTGATCATCTGCCCCTCGTATCCATTTTTTATCTCCGAATTACTAAACGCTTCCACCTCTTACTCTAATAATTGCATGTCAGACCCAGTCAGGTGTTTAAGTTATATAACATAAACATGACAAAGTAAATAAAGAAATAAATGTTCATACGGACCACATACTCAGGCTTGGCAAGCATCTGACATTAGTGTTGAGCGAGCGGTCGAGTGCGTCACACCGCCTCCCCGGGACGAGACTCAGCGCCCGGGATTCACGAGACCTTCAGCGAAAGCACATGCAATATATACTGTGGTACAACTGCTAATATTAGTGTCGACAGTGACAATAAAGACATAAATTATTTGTGCTTGTATATTAAACCTAACTCCTGCGTCGTTTATGCTCTCGAGGTTTGACCCAGTGCGCAGAGCCACACATGCTCAGGTCCTCCATCATCGTCTTTTAACTTGCCAAATATGTAGGTTAAACACTCCAAGACAGAGCTCTACATGCGAGGCAGAAGCATAAATACCTGTGCCTTTATGATGCATGAATATCCTCTGAATATATGCTCTAACATCAAAATATGAAATGAGTCTAAAAAATGGTATGCACCGGAGGAAATTCTTATACCCAAAACAACTTGCCGAAGTGTATAGCAATATGCTTTCTTAATTAGTGTAAAGATATTTGAAGGAAACAGTATTGAAAATCAAGAAGAGTTGTGTCGATCATGATAATGATGATGAGACTGAGGATAATATTAATGATGATGATACTGATAATAATGATAACAACAATAATAATAGTAGTAGTAACAATAATGATGATGATGATGATGATAATGATGATAATAAGAATGATAATGATAACGATAATGATGATGATAATGAAATACTAAAAACAATAATTATAATAACAATTATGATAATGATAGTGATAATACGATTATATTGATATTGACGATGATACTAATAATATTAATAATGACAAAATAATGATACTAACAAAAATAATAAAAATCATAATAACAGTAATAATCAGTAATGATAGTAATAACAATAATAATGATAATAATAATAATAATAGTAATGATAATGAGGATGATGATAACAATGATTATAATGATAATGATATTAATGGAAACGATAATAATGATAATCATAATCATCATTATGGCAATAGTACTAACAACATTATCAATAATCGTAACAAGAGATTACCTTATGGTATAGGCATTTACATATTTCCTAAATATGTAAATGAGTTCAATAGAAAAAAAAATACAAAACCATTATCCGTACAACCTTGACTCCCAAACTCAAAACATTCAAGATTTTACCAACCATCTCTCCAACATCTCAAAATCAAATGCACGACGAGAATAAGCCGGTGTTGAAACGAGTATCAACACTAATGACATTTACTTCGAAGTTCCTCGGAATTTTGATCTTCATCCCAGTGAGACTTCGACGAGCGAATTCAGTGGCCAAAGGATTAAGGAACTGCTCTTAGAAATGTTTCCGCGTTGAGTGGAGATTTGAGATTCTTTTTATATAAATCTAGATTGTTCTTTGTTGTGTATATATATATATATATATATATATATATATATATATATATATATATATATATATATATATATATATATACATATACACACACACATACACACACACATATATATATATATATATATATATATATATATATATATATATATATATATGTATGTATATATATACATATATATATATACATATATATAATGATAAAAAATATGCATTGGTACAAGATAGATACAGTCTTTAAGACGTAAATGACGACAAGCATGAACTAATAGAGGTATGGGAAATAGTGGCGTTAGTGATGGTGGTGATGGTGGTGATATTGAAGGTGATGATAATGGCGATTATGGTGATGATGAAGATGGTGGTAATGGTCATGATAATGGTGGTGATATGATGGTGATTACGATGATACCGATGGCGGTGATGATGGTTATTATGATGAAATAATAGTGATGGAGATGGCAGTGTTGATAGTGGTAAAAATAACTGTAATGGTGCCCAGTGATGGTGGCAATAATGATAATAGTGGGGTGTAGGTCATGATAATAATGATGGCGGCGGTGGTAATTGTGATGTTAATGGTAACATCAATGATTTTAACAATGATAATGATTATGAACGAAATGCAAAAATAGAAAAAAGCAAGACACGGCAGTAAAAAATCGAAAACGAGCCGGATCAACGACGACACAAGAACCCGAAGCCTCGAACCCAAAGTATTCAAAGCAGACGAGGTTCGAAGCTTCGAGACGGCGGTACTCACCAATGGTAGTAAAGATGACGATGTCAGTAGTGGTGAAGCTTGCAATGTTCATGATTACAGCCAAGATTATGATAATAATAACGACCCTGAACGAAAGAAAGAAAAAAAAACACAAAAAAGGAAAACCAGGACACACACCGAAACAAGAAAACAGACCCCGAAGCCCCGTGCCCGAAGACCCCGAGGCAGGCGCAGTTCGAGGCCTCGAGACGGCTCCACTCACCGATAGTAGTGATGAGGATGATGGAGTAGAAGAGGGCGCCGGCGAACGTCCACTGCTGGGTTGTGAGGTCCTCGGAGCCGTCCCAGCCATCGTTCTTGATGGCGCTGATGAGAGAGCGCTCGAACAGCTTCAACCTCTCCCGCACCGACGCCGCCCACATGCTCTCGTTCAGGACCTTCATGTCGTCCGTGATGACCCAGAGGTCGTCCGTCACCTGTGGGAGGAGCGGGGGGTGGGTGAGGGGCACACGTATCGGGTGGTCGCTGCGAGGAGCGGTCGAGGAGACATGGGATCGAAACGCTCATGATGACGGGTATTCTTGCTGGTCGTCGTAACATTATTTTCACTATCTGTGTTGTTACTACTGATGTTGTTGTTGTTATAGTTGTTACCTTTATGATTATCATATTCACTACTCTAGTTATTGTTATTATCATTATTGTTTTTATGATTAAGGATATTGTTACATTTATCTGACATTGTTAAAATATCCACGTTGGATATAGTTGGATATTAGTAGTTGTTTTCTGTATCACGACTATCACTACAAATGTCATTGGATTGACATTCTGGTATTTTTCTTTTCGTTAATGAATAATAATAATTGTCCTCGATATTGGTATTTATTATCATCATAGTTTTGTTGGTGACATCCTTATTTTTACTACTAGAATCATCTCTACTATTATAATGTAGGATCCCTTATAGATAAAAAGACACTTTAGGAACAGCAGCAAATCACCACAAGTGAGGAACCCAATCAACCCAACAGATGACATTCGCGTCTGCAGTCCGAACGCGAGGCTCACTTACCTTGAGTCTCACCGACGACATGTTCTTCTTGATTTGGAGTTCATGGGCGGCTTCAAGTCTCTCGAAGGTGAAGGCTCCCACGATGGTGTAGCCTATGACCAGCGAGACTAGGCCTATGTGGCTGATGAGGAATTTTATTATATTCTTGAGGTAGTAACCACAGCTATCACATTGCCCGCCTTCCTCGCGCATCTTGCTGCGACTTTGTTTTTCTGGCGCGTCAGAGGCGATCTGAATGCGTTTTTGCCAATGCTTTTCCTTTTTTCTTTTCTTCTTTTATTTCCTTTTCTTCTTCTTTCACCCAACTGTATTTACAAAAGAAGTTTTCATTCTGTTGTGAAATTGTGTTTTTCAGTTCTCTACGTCCACTTCATGTTTTCTAGGAAGCATCACTTTAAATCACTATGAGAAGAAAGAATATTTTTTTTTAATGAAAGGAGGGAAAAAATAAAACATTTTTATACTTTTTCATTTAATGTATTTATTCAAGATTTTGTTCAGTCGTGTTAACGTTTGATTTTGTAGACTTTTTCAGTTACGTTTGCCAGGACCGGATTGAAGAAAGTTGAAAACCTTAACGCATAATCATTGTAAATAAGCAGCCTTACATGTACTTATTTTCTGCTTTAGTGACTCATCTTTCATCACCTAATTATTGTGTCGAGTTCGCGAATCTTCTTCCGAAAAAGGATTAGATAAATCGTTTCTCCAAGATCATAAAGACTGTTGGAGGGTCTTGAATATGACTGCTGATGACATCTGGCAATGTGCGTCTCGTGAAGCTTGATTTACGTTGATATATGACTTTTGATCAGATATCTTTACTATGAGACTAAAGAGGAGTCCTAGACAGCAGTACGCACTGCGCTCCGTATTCGTAAACATTTGAATAAAAATACCTTGTCTATTTTGCTTGTGAATAAATGAATGTGTGTAAATGGACTTGTTCAAATACCCTAGGCTCTATCTCTCAACAGACGAACACAATGAAACATCATGTGAGAATTCCGTAGACATCCACAATGAGCCATTCATCCTCCCTCCCTCTGGTCGGCCCTCCATCAAACGCCGACTTTTCCCGCAGCATAAAGTGCGCTTGAAGAAGCTGACACACGAGAGATTATGCATCCCCTCGGCATTAGTACCGTTATACATCCCATGGCTGAAACCAAAACAAAACAAACAAAAAATACTTTGGACCACCTCCAAGCCCCTGCAACACGGCTTTGATGTGTTTGCAACCCCGCCAAAAATATTACCTTCTCGTCACGGCGAGGAGAATCGACGGGGAGTTATGGGAGGCTTGACGTTTACCTAGAGTGAAAGCAAACAAACACGATTTCCTTCAGGTAAGTTGGCTCGTGACTGCGATTATCTTCAAGCAAAACAGGCAAAGTGTAAACAACCTCAGCGGCCACAAAAGGCTACAGAAATAGAGTCGGCGGCCTCATTCTGACTGCAAACCATTCTGAGCTTGTCTCGCGACACTCAACAATAAGGCCGGGAAACGAAACCGAGGGATTCATTCCTCTTGTAAATACGCGTCGTTTGTTTTACCATTTTTATAAATCTCTCGCTTTCGATACTTCATATATCCAAGTCATATCTTTGCTTTCCTGCGTTTATCTCGACCTGAAACTCCATCAACTCCTGTTTTGCTCTCTAGCCTCTGCCAGTCGGAATCTACCCTTTCAAACAATATACTCTACTACTTCTACCCTGCTGATACTCTTCTTTGTCCTTTTCTGCGCTACTCTGCATTCTTCAGATCAATCTCCCTCCCTTCTTATCGTTCTGCCCTACTCTTCTCCAATTCCACCTTGCCTACTTCCTTTATTTCGAATAACGCTATCTACTCCCAGTATTTGCCCTCGCGCTCCATCCTCCCTGACCTCACCCTCCCCTCCCTCTCTTGTCTCCCCTTTCTTCCGCTCCACTTCCGGCCACGACCTGACTCTCCTCTGCCCCCTCCCCTTCCTTCGCTCCTCCTTGGGCGCGACCCCGACCGCCCATACCGTAATGGCAGCCACGAATCAAATGCGACCAAATTCCTAGGCAAATACCTAGCCAAACACGTGTCGGGTGCGGGCCTGACGCGCCGACAGCGTAGTTTGGTGACGAGGAAGGACAGCCTCATACATTCGGGAACCACATACCATGTTGACACTTGCCATGTGGAGTCGTCACATAAATGACAACTGTACGATGATTTATGTACACACACAAACATACGCACATACTTCTAGAAGCCTCTTCGGATCGGTTTTTGTTTTCCTGTCGACGAGGCGATGAGTCTGGACAGCTGTGCGCCTCACGAAGAACGAGGAGAGAGAGAAAGGGACGTCGGCCGCCCGTCACCGGATCGTCACGCTGACACGTTTTGGTTGGCCTTCGAGTCGCCTTGGGACGGCGGCCGAGGAGCCCCGGCGAGGGGGTCTGAGTCTCTCTCTCTCTCTCTCTCTCTCTCTCTCTCTCTCTCTCTCTCTCTCTCTCTCTCTCTCTCCCTCTCCCTCTCCCTCTCCCTCTCCCCCGCCCTCTCTCTCTCTCTCTCTCCCTCCCTCCTTAATTCGTCCTCCTATTTATCCCCGACGCGACGTCGCGGCTGCCACTTGGTAGTATATTACAACCTGGCAACTACCCTCGGGAGTGTTGCCACCCTCACCTGCATTTTTGACACCTGCGGGATATATGGGGCGAGGATTAAGAGAGGAGCGGGAGACTTCACGCAAAATGACTGCGGACATGCATACGCGCAGACAGTTGGTGAAAAAACGATGGTTAAGTAAAAGGCAATTGTCAAAATGGCGTATTCGTGTATTTTTTAAAATCTATTTGGATGTATGATTTATCAATTATATATGATTAGATGTGTTCTTTGGTTAATATGTATGGATTTTTACTACTGATAAAAGCGAATATAATTATTATGCCGATAATGAAGACGAACAAGTTATGATAGGAATGATGATAGTTATTTTTATCATTGATGTTATCATAATTTTTATTTTCATATTTGTTTTCTTTAAAATTCTTTCTGTTGTTTTTATTATGAATATCATTATTGATATCATTATTATTATTATCATCATTATCATTATTATTATCATTATTATTACTATTATTATTATCATTATCATTTCATCATTATTGCTATTATCATTATCATTATTATCTTCATCATTATTGTTATTATTATTATCATTATCATCTTCATCATTATTGTTATTATTATTACCATCTACTAGTAACATTCTCATAATTGCTCTAATTATTGTCATTCTTATTATTATTATTATTATCATCATTATTATTGTTATTATTTTTACTACTATTATTATTATCTTTATTATCATTATCATTATTAATATAATTATCATAATAATTATTGTTATTATTATAATCACTGTTATTGTTATCAGTATTGTTATTACCATTATTATTATCGCTTAGTGCATTATCATTATCATTATCACTTCCTTCATTATCATTATTATTATCGTGTTATTATTACTATTATCATTATTATCATCATCATCATTTTCATTACTATTTTTATGATCATTAGTATTGTTGTTATTACTTTTATCACTTAAGTTCATTTTTTCAATCATTCTTTATATAATTTATCTTTATATAACTGCCATCGTTATCAGTGTCTAAATATTACAATTATTGTCATTATCATCACCACAGGCATCATTATCATTGTCATTATCGTTGGGATATTATCTTGACTATTATCGCTGTTATTCGTATCATTATCATATTCATACTGAAATAATAAGCCGTAATGAAATGATAATGAGGAAAATGATGATGAAAATGATGCCAATGGTGATGATAAGCATATGATAAGAAAATAGTCATGATAATGAGGATAATGATAATAGTGCTATTGCTAATAAAAAAATAATAATGATTATAATGAATAATGATAAAATTAATAATAAAAATATTAATGGCAATAATGATAATAATAATAATGATAATAATAATAATAATAATAATAATAATAATGACAATTGTCATGATAATGACAATAAAAGTAAAGTTTATGATGATAATATTGATCATGCAGATAGAAATTATAATCATTATAATGACAACGATAATAAAACATCAACAATAAAAAAACACATTAACAATAATGATACTATTGATAATAATTCTGATTAAAATTATAACAATATCAAAGATAACAATGATAAGAAAATTATTATCAAGATGATGATAAAAATTATAATAATAAAAAGATTATCACGTTAATGACAGAAATGATGATGATAGTGATGATGATAATAATGATAATAATAACAGTAATAATAATGATTATTAATTTAATGACAATGATGATAACGATAATAATAACAATAATGATAATTATGTAGTAGTAGTAGTATTAATAATAATAGTGATATAGGTGATAATGATAATTGCAATGATAATAATCATAATGATAATACTGATAAACTTAATGATAAAAGAAATAATGATAATGATAATAATAATAATAAAAAATAATAATAGTAATAGTAATAATAATAGTAATAGTAATAATAATAATAATAATAATAATAATAATAATAATGATAATAATAATAGTAATAATAATAATAATAATGATAATAATGATAATAATAATAATAATAATAATAATAATAATAAGAACAATAATGATAATGATAATGATTATGATAATGGAAATAATAGTGATGACAATAATGATAATGATAATAAAACATTTATAATGATCATAATAATCATGATAACAATAATGATAATAATTATAGCAAAGATAATGGTAATGCTAAAGATAATGATAACAATGATAGTGATGATTTGATAATAATGATAATGATGATGATAACAGAAATGATAATGATAATAGTAATAATAACAATAATGAAAATAATACTCTCTCTCTTTCTCTCATTTTCTCTACTTCTTCCTCTATCTCTCTCGACCACCCCCTCCCCTCTCTCTCTCTCTCTCTCTCCATATCCTCTATTCTCCATGGAAACTGGTGACGTCAGCCTCTTAAACACGAGAAGAAGAAAAAAAACCCGGCACCCACTAAATGCTAACAGATAAGAGCCCAGTAAAACACGAAGGGGAAACAAGAGGGAGAAGACAGATAAGCCTACTCCGGACGCTTAGCTGTAACACTGGCCGGGGAAGATACTTGGCGCGATGGGAGGCTAAAGAAAAAAGTGGAGTCGAAGGGAAACCAACAGGAGCCAGGTAACGAAGAGGGGAATTGGGACAGGGTAAGGGGGAATTGGGGCAGGGTAGAGGGGAATTGGGGCAGGGTAGAGGGGAATTGGGGCAGGGTAGGGCGGGTAAAAAAAGGGACAGTTAGTCGTCTGAATGGGGAAGGGAGGAAAAAAGGGAGTTGGGAGTCAGGTTGATAAGGATGTTAAGGAAACAGACGTGATAGAGATAAGACAAGGAGGAAGGACGGATTGGGGAGAGAGAAGAACAGAAAGGAATTAGAAAGAGAAATGGCAATATTATGCGAAGTATGGGGCATAGCGAAGACAGAAAGACAGAGACATTATTGAAATGAATCGAATACAAAGTCCTCATTAAGAAAAATGCTTTCATCAGGGAATCTATTTTGTCGTTGTATGGTATGTGGTATATCTATGACAGGTTTGAGTAATGTTTGTGGCGGATACGTAAGAGTACATGTTATGGGTTCCTCGGGGGAGTTGCCAACCGTGATTGATCTGTAGTGAATGCCAGAGACTGGGTGTGGACTTTTAAGGTATGTATTCATATGTACAGTAAGCACATATGCAACACCCAAATATATCCCTAGTCTTGCGCATACCTAAATAAATGTATCTAATACACATAAGCCACAGGTACGGCCATATTCACCAAAAATGTATACATAAACAGAATAACCAATATCCACGGACAAATGTATTGGTACCCACACGATAAGAAGAGAAAATAGAGAGGGATACGACCCACGGCACAGCACGTCACAGACCATGTAAAGCGAAGATGTATAACTCCTTCACATAACGCCACGTCCACACTACCTTTTCGACACGAAGACAGACACACACGCAGAAAGGTATGCTAATAAACTGGGTCAGCCGAGACGAGTCACCAAGGTCTGATGTGGTGGAAAGTTGCAACAGGCAAAGACAATCTCACCAACCCAGCGATCATACATCACAAGGCTGTGGCTCTTTAATTGCGAGCGAAAGTTGATTCTACGCCCTCATGTTTGTCTGATTCTGGACGATTTTGTTTACTCCTCGACGCGATCTGATCCTCGCTTCCCCGCGGTCGAGGGATCTGAAGGAAAGGCGCTGGAGGGTGGAGGTTGGGGGGGGGGAGGATCACTATACGCGGGAACATATCGGTCGAGGGATCTGAAGGAAAGGCCTCGGTTGGCGGCGCAACGCACACAGTGACCCGGCGGTCGAGGGATTTTGGGTGGAGGGGTCGGCATTACAAACGGAGAATCAACCTTAATAGTCTTTACGGAGGAATAAGTTCTGGTTCTGACGGATTTCATTTAACCAAGACAAACTAATATGCAGGATTTTGCTGATAAAACACACACAAATACTAACTCATGCACACACACATAACAAAATCCTTGTCTACACACATACACGCACACCGCAAAAGCAATCATGACAATCTCTTCAGTTATTTGATACCATTTCTCCTCTCATTATTTTGTATCTCAATCAGACTTTTTTTCCCTATTTATAATCATAATTACGAAATTACCCTGCCTTATTAAAGGTCAAACTTTCTAGCAGCAGTATTTAGCATTAATTGCAGAGTGCGTGTTTCAAAGAGGATAGAGTATTTTTCTGTGCTTTTCCACTCCCCTGTTTCTGTACTTCCATTATTCAAAGGGATTTCATGCTCCTCTTGTTCTAATACCATAGTTCATATGGAAGGAAGGGTCTGATATTGAACTT
>BOPN01002614.1:115000-120000 GCA_017312705.2 Penaeus japonicus | reverse complement strand
CGCAGGGACAGAGGTAAACATGGTCAGAAACCTAAATAGATAAGAGGGACCTTAAAATGTGTGGGTACCCGCATTAATCACCTGGCGTATAAATAACATAGAGAATGGCATTTTCCATCTTTAATTGTTTATCTGATTAATGTGCCTTTGCACCACGGTCGTGCGGCTTGAAAATCATGTCGGAGTACTGTGCATAAAAGTGAATTGTTAAGAGACCAGTCTCTTTTTCCTTTTTTCTGCGTCTATTGGCACCTGCAAGCATCTCATTAAGAAATAGTTTTATTCCCCCAAACGCTGTTTATTTCGCATTCCGCTGTCGGTGATAACCAAGGCAATAAAAGAAGAAATCAATCACGCTTGAGGAAGAATCAGCGTGCGATTTAAGTGCCGCTCGTGAAGATGTGAAGGAGGTCTTGCCGCAGTGCAAATACTCTCTCTCTCTCTCTCTCTCTCTCTCTCTCTCTCTCTCTCTCTCTCTCTCTCTCTCTCTCTCTCTCTCTCTCACTCGCTCTCTTAAAGACAATGGCAACTTGAATTAACTCAATTACCGCTGTGAAATAGCAACAGCCAAGTACTTTCGAGATGCGCCCCCCAAGACGACCTTCAGGCGCATTGCAGAGTACATCGTCCAAGATGTCCTGCTCCACAAGCCTTCTTCCTCCATGTTGTCCTCCCTTTGTCTTTGCCAAGGGAATTCGTTATCAAGGAGCAGTCTGAAGTCACCGTGGAAGCCAAACCAGAATGGCAACTTGGAGCAAAGAAATTCCGTTTATCGTCTATGTTCGCCTCTAGCGCACCTGCGTGCCTTAGAGCTCGTGGCATAACAGTACCGTGACACGGGTTGGTGGTTTATCAGATCGGCTGTCGAATCCCGAATTAAGGAGGTACATGCATAAAGTTCGGATCTCTTGGAAACGATACGAAGTACGTGACACCTGAACGCCGCATGAATTTACGGCTTCTCCCGTGACGTTAACGCTTCGGCTTCCCGGTCGGAGTCGCGCACGAGGGTCGCATCAAAATGCCGCTGCGACTATTAAGGCAGAACTATTTCTCCTCTTCACCATTATGTCTCTCTTCTTCTAACTTTCTCCCTATTTATTTAAGTTCTTTCTCCTTATCCCTCGCCAGCATTCTCTCTCTCTCTCTCTCTCTCTCTCACCAGCATTCTCTCTCTCTCTCTCTCTCTCTCTCTCTCTCTCTCTCTCTCTCTCTCTCTCTCTCACTCTCTTACTCTCACCCACTCCCACTCTCACTCTCACTCTCGCTCTCGCTCTCTACGTTCTCCTTTTTCTTTCTTACCTATTCATTTTTTTCTTGATTTATACACACACATGTCATATGCGCGTGGAATTGGCTCTTTTACAGTCATACGCTAAAACATGTAGAAAAAAGAAAGTGAAGAGTGATGTTTAGGTCACCAGTAACATCGTTATTTACACAGGAAAAAATGACCTACACGGTGAAGGAATTCCTTCTAGCATACGATGGCACTGCGTTTACAGTTGCCCGGATTCAAATGAAAACGGAAACAAGAATTGCATAGCCCTGACTGACGGCAAAGGGAATACTGACATTATCTCCAGACAGAAATTGAGGTTTATTATTTCAGTTTGTCTACCACGGGGCACGTAGGTTATGTGTGTTCTAACAGTTACGCTTTTATGAGACAATAAGTGAAACGCCTCGAGTCCCGCGAGGCACTGGTATTCAAATTATTTCAACTACTCAGAGGAAAGGGGATTAACACTATAATGAAAAATAAGATGTAACTGTATATTTCATGCCTATATAGAGTTTCTAAATAAGTAGTGTTCCACGGAACAGATCAGGCGATTTTATGAACCCTTTGTTTTATAACATTGAGGTCGCAAATTAGCCTTTAATTTGCCGTATTTTGTGAAACATGGCGGAAAGCATTTCATTTGCGTGCATCCTCCGATATTTGTTGTTTTTTTGGCTTTGTAGTTCATGAACAAACCGTGACTAAATAAGAATTAACTGTAACCTTACCTAATCTAACGTAGCCTCGTGTGGCGGTTTAGATCCCGCCCCTCGTTAGATTTTGAATACAATTTTTATATATATATATATATATATATATATTTGTTACATATATATATATATATATGTGTGTGTGTGTGTGTGTGTATATATAAATATATATATATATATATATATATATATATATATATATATATATATATATAATATTTATATATATATATATATATATATATATATATATATATATATATATATATATATATATATATATATATATATATATATATAAGCGTGTGTGTGTGTGTGTGTGTGTATGTATATATATATATATATATATATATATATATATATATATATATATATATATATATGTATATATATATATATATATGAATATATATATATATATATATATATATATATATATATATATATATATACATATAATATATATATATATATATATATATATATATATATATATATATATATATACATGAATATATATATATATATATATATATATATATATATATATATATATATATATATATATACATATATATATATGTATGTACATATATATATATATATATATATATATATATATATATATATATATATATATATATATATATATATATATATATATATATATATATATATATATATATATATATATATACCTGTATATATATATCGAGAGAGAGAGAGAGGGAAAGAATCTCTATCTCTCTTTGTACGTGTGTGTGTATGTGTTAATGTATATACATATGAATACACGTAAACATACAGAAAAGCACTTAAGTATAGATTGCTGGATGATATTTAACTTTGATCTGCCAGCGATTCATGGCTCCGATAAGTTTTTTTTCTTAACATCTGACGCATTGAATAATGTCCCAAGATCGGCAAACCTTTGTGCACTGATAAAAGTGGCAGATTTATCATGCGAGCGCCCTTAGATGAATGTAAGTGCCCCTTTAGTCTCCATCCCTCCCCCCCTCCCCTCCCCCCCCCCTCTCGTTCCTCAAAGGCCGCTCCTAGGCGCTTCCGCAGTTACTTGGCCTATTGTAAATGAGTGAAGCTTTTTATTTCTTCTTCTTCTTCTTCTTTCCTTTTCTGCTTTATCAGCTTTTCAAACTCTTTCGTTGCTCTTTTTTTTGGTTGTTTCTATCGGACTTTTAGACATTAATGATGTTTTGTTTTTTATTAAGCCATTGCAGCTATTTCTTTCTTGCTGTGAATTTGGATTCGCGATACATTGGAGTTCTGAGATTGGTAGGGAAGGAGAGAGAGAGGGAGAGAGGGACAGAGAGAGAGAGAGAGAGAGAGAGAGAGAGAGAGAGAGAGAGAGAGAGAGAGAGAGAGAGAGAGAGAGAGAGAGAGAGAGAGAGAGAGAGAGAGAGAGAGAGAGAGAGAGAGAGAGAGAGAGAGAGAGAGAGAGAGAGAGAGAGAGAGAGAGAGAGAGAGAGAGAGAGACAGAAGGGAAAAATAGTAGGAGAAAATATAGAAAGAATGAAGATAAATTGAGCAAAAGAGACACATAATCGACTTCATGTAATGGGTATACTCTATTTACCCTATTTCTGGGTCCCCTTTTCCCCATATAAAAGTAGACGACCGAATCGTGAAGAATACTCCCTTATCTTCCCGTACAGAGTGTTTACAATTGGTGCGAACGTATTTCTTTCCCCATGCCAAATTTTCTTCAATATCAGGGGGAAAAAGTTACGTAACGCGTCATGGTAGCACAAGAGCAACCAGAGACAAAGCAAATGAATCAACCGCGGAGACAGGTGCCTGGCTATGAGAGGGCGGTGCGGAGTGCCGGAGCAAGAAGCATTCTCGACTTGGGGTGAATTTTGCCAATGGATTCACGCTATGACGTCACGGGAGTGCTTATGGCAGCTAGCTAACATTTGTGTCTGTTTATCAACATGGTCCAAACTCCCAATTTGTTGCCTTGTGTCAAGATTCAAACATCAGTCCAACTATGATATGAACATTAGTTTAGTTGTGTTGATGCCCGCGACTTTATCGTACAATTCTCTCGCGGGTGAGTGGAGGCGATCAAAGTGTCCGCGAGGCTTTCATATGGCCAGCTTGCTTTAGTTACTGAATTGAGGTCAATGCTAATTCTTCGCCATATCTGCTGGCCTTACAGCCGCCCTCGCCCTGTACACCGACAGCCGCCGAGAATATTGCTCACTCTCACGCAGGTCGCAGGAGCGTCAACACGGTGCGCGGCTGCCAACAGGGTCTGTCGGCTATTTTTTAATTAACCGTGAGACGTTGCAAGAAAAGGGAAAAGAAAAGAGAGACCTCTAAGGATGGCTTCGACGTTGATTATTGCCCTGTGATGTTATTTTCATATATTCACAGGTAAATCCTTGATGAATTAACGCATCAGATTTATGGGCGTGGAAGCATAAATGTTTTAGACAAAGCAAAACACTTCCTGTTTGTACACTAGATCACGTCACTCCGTGCTTATAAATTTATATCTCGCTGTTCGCGTTACCTGATTATTCTACCGTCTATGAAAGTGCAAATACCCTGAGTTGCAGTCTTACATTCACTATGAAAGAAGAGCCACTGGTAATGAATAATTACAAGAGAAGATAACCATATCATCAATCAAAATGCAGATTCAAAGCAAACTGTACTGCGTAACGTTCGCCACAACACACTTACCTAAAGTCTTCGAGCATAAGATATACAGTTTACAATACACATCTCGCACCTAGCCATATGCACATGAGATCGCCCCTGTTGCTCGCTCGCACACCGGTCTCACCTTCACTGAAGCTCGTATCTTATATTTCTAAAGCTTTCGTGTATTTCTTTCTTCACGAACAAACGTAGAAGTAATAACAAAGATGTAAATAAAACTGAATTTAACAACTTAACAACAGAATTTTATCATTCGGTAAAATGACTGAATATAATGATAAAAATGACAGTTATTATGAATTTATCATAATGATGGT
>BOPN01002614.1:107500-110000 GCA_017312705.2 Penaeus japonicus | reverse complement strand
TAATGATAATAGTAAAAAGGATTTAGAGAGCTGGAAATATTCATATTAATGATAAGAACAACATGAATTATGATATTGATGAAAGCTAATTATGATTTACAATGATAATGATGATGATTATGATAATGATGATGATTATGATAATGATGATATTAATGAAAATAAAAATTATTGTAATAATGATAACAATAATAATGATAATAATAATAATAATGATAATGATAATAATGATAACAATAATGATATTAATAATAACACTAATAATAATATCAATAATAATATCAATAATCATAATAATAATGATAATAATAGTAATAATGATAATGATAATAATAATGA
Organism: Penaeus japonicus; assembly: GCA_017312705.2. Lineage (NCBI taxonomy): Eukaryota > Metazoa > Arthropoda > Malacostraca > Decapoda > Penaeidae > Penaeus > Penaeus japonicus. The sequence goes on along the minus strand of BOPN01002614.1, from coordinate 109,661 downwards.
TAACAATAGTAATAATGATAATCATAATGAAAATAATAATAATGATAATAATAAGAGAAAATAATGAAAGTGATAATGATGATGATAATAATGATAATAGTAACAACGGTAATTCAAATGATATTGATAATAAAGATAATAAAAATAATAATAATAATAATAATGATAATAGTAATAATGATAATAATAATAATAATAATAATAATAATAATAATAATAGTAATAATGTCAATAATAATAATGTCAATAATAATAATGATAATAGTAATGATAATAGTAATAATGAAAATAATAATAGTAATAATAATAATGGTAATAATGATGATAATAATGATAATAATAACAATGATAATAATAATGATAACGATACTAATAATAATAATGATAATAATAATAATAATAATAATAATAATAATAATAATAATGATATTGATAATAACAATAATAATGATAATGATGATAATAATGATAATAATAATAATAATGATAATAATGATGATGATAATAATAATAATAATAATAATAATAATAATAACAATAATAATTACAATGATAATGATGATAATTACAATAATTATAATGTCACTAGTTATGATGATAATGATAATTATCATCGTTACAATCATTGTATTTTATCATCACTGTTATTATCATTATAATCATTACTACGATTGTTATTATCATTGCTAATATCATTACCATTGTTATCATTATCATTATCATCACTTTATTTTTTTTTCGATGATGATGATGATGATGAAAACAATAAGAACAACAACAACAAAATAGTTATAGTGATCATGATAGTAATGATAATCATCATCAATATCTTTACTATGAATACTATTGCCGTCATGACAATGATGACGAACAAAGCTGATAATCATATAAATACAAAGGATGATAATAATAGTGATGATAATAATAATAGCGATTAATAATGACCATAACAAAAATAGTAATGACAAGAAAAATCATGATGTTGAAAACGATGGAAATAAAGGTGATGATGATCGTGATGATAATTATAATAATTACTAATTATGATAATAACGATAATGATGATGATAATAACAAAAACTACAACAATGATAAGAATGATAATTATGAACATAACAGTATAAATAATGGCAAAATCAATAACAATATTGAGAATACTTACAATAGAAATGATGATAAAAATAACAATAGTAATATTTATCATACCAATGATAATGATAATAGTAATGATAATGATGACAATTATGAATAAGGATTAGGATAGTAAAATCATTATAATAGTGATGGTGATGATGATAAAGTTGATGATAATGATATTTATTATGATAGTAACAAAAAAGAATGATAGTTATAATGATAATGATAATGATATCAGCAGTAAATATAATAGAAAAATATTGGGTTTAATAATAATTGTAATAACGGAATTGCCAGTGATAACAATAAGGATAATGATAAGAGTAATAATAGTAATGGTAATAGTTATGACAATGAAGATAATAGCGGTGATAATCTAGATAATAACAATAAAACAAAAATAATAACGATTAATGATAATATTGATGATGGCGATAGTTAAAATAATGATGATAATGATAATCAGGATATTTGCGATGGAAATAGATAATTATCATAATCATAATGGTAATAGTAATAATAATCATAAAAAGAAGAAGTAATAATAACAATGATAGTAATAATTATTGTGTTGATATTAAAGATGATAATGATATCAGTAATGGTGATTACGATCATAAAATAATGATACTGATAATAGTGATGGTCATAATAATGATGCTGATGATAATTGTACTAATTATGATGATGATAATGGTGGTGATAATAATAATATCAACAACAACAATAGTAATAACAATGATAATGGTGATGATGATGATGACAATAATAATATCAATACTACTACTACTACTACTACTACTACTACTACTAATAATAATAACAATAATAATGGTAGTGATAATAATAATAACAATAATAATGATAATGATAATAATACTGCTGATCATAAGAAGGATAATAATTATAAAGATTGTAATGATGATCATGATAATAACAAAAGTAATTAAACTGATAAGGAAAACGATAACAATAATACTATTATCCCTAACACAAACCATAATGGAAATAGATTGATGATGCG
>BOPN01002614.1:97500-100000 GCA_017312705.2 Penaeus japonicus | reverse complement strand
GTAGCTTTTCAATTAGTAAATTGGCGACCAGAACGGTACTCACCTTGGCAACACTGCGTCGGTATACTTACCTGGCAAGACTGTTTCAGGGGTTGCGAGCTTGCACTTAGAGGGTTCAGCCTGGCAACGCTATTTACGTTTAAGCAGTAAACAATATTTTATCTAAGAATCCTGTATTTATCCTCGGCAGAGACAGACCCTCGCGTAGGTGGTCTCCGAGGGTCGTGTTCCAGGAAGTGGAAGTCGCGGTATATTAATATCCTTAGTGTGTTAGACGGAAATAATAGAACATCGATAAACACTTTGTCGCGCCATCGTTTCTCACGCAGCCACGAGGATAAACACCCGCAGCGACATGGCTTTTCTTCATGAGGTTGATTTAATGAAGAGGAAGTGGCAGAGCGCTGGCGAAAGGAAGGGAAGGGGTTTTGAGGGACGAAACAGCATTTAGAGAAGAGGAGGGAAGAGAATGGCGGATGGACGTGGGTGATGGTCATGCATAGACCGGAAATAAAAGTAGGATGAAAGAGGAAATGTTTGAGAAAATCAATGAAGGAGATGATGCAGTGACTAAAGGTGTCCGAAGAGTAATTGGTTGATCAACTAGGATAGAAAATGGACATAGCTAAAAGAAAGAAAGAGGGGTTCACGCTGAGAAACGATCAAGAAACAGAACTCGTAAACAGATCGAATGAAGATGACGGAAGCGGAGTGACGTCGCGCTGAGCGTCGTGGCATATTCCCAACAGCACGAGGGAAGCTCCACAGGGACCATCGTAGGTGTCAGCCCGCCTTCCCGCGTGGGCCCGAAATGCCTCTCTTGTGCTGCCTTACTGCTCTTGAACAATGGCTGGCGTTTGAGACTTCTGGGATGAGATGGAGGGCCATCTAATGTTATCTTTACTGCGCGGTGCGAGTGTCAGGTTCTCAAAGCATGTGCTCGGGATGCAAGCCTGTTCTTCCATGGCTGGGTCTTATTCTGCATTCAGAAATGCTTGTCCAACTCGGACGAAAGCGAACTTGCAGGACAAGCAACTTAGAACCCCGTCCAACTTGTCCCAACAAGTCGTCAACTCGACCCTCGAGAGAGCATAATGAGTTCCACGAGATGGGCTTGTTGGTAAACAAAGAAGATGGCCGACGTAATAAACAACGTCTTATCAGATTAAAAATATTAAAGGAACTGTTTAAGATAGGCGAGAAATTGGCATCCAATTAATATTTTTCTTATTTCAACAAGCTATACAAATCGACATTTTAGCTTCTTACGTCACATGTTTTCAAAAACATATGCATCAAAGCAACTTATAGACACATCTTTGCTTGGTGTGTATCAGTAAACATGCAATGTGCATAACTGTTTTCGCCCATTAACCGAAGATTACAACAAAATTTGGCAGTGGCGTCCACCCTGTCTGTTTCCTTACAAAGCATTGCATGTGTTGTGTAGGTGGGATAGGGCTGGGGGTGGGGGGTGGGGGGCGGAAGCCTCGAACGCGAAAACCTGGATCGTCCGAGTGCGACGAGCACTTCCTGACGCAACATTAGTACCTGCTCTGTGTGTGATTCAATGCGACAGTATGGTTTCGTGCACACTGCACACATCTCTTAAATCATGGTGCATCTAAGCAAGCATTCACACACGCACGAAGACATGCTTACATATACAAAGCACCCATCGCTAATGAACACAGGATCCATTAGCAAGCTAGCAGGAAAAAGCTACAAATATTACGTGATCATTTTTCTTGGTTATCCTTCCTGCAGCATTTTATAGCCTGCTAAATATAACATTTTCAAAATAGAAAATGCAGTCTGACCATAAGGAAAACGCTTATTCTCTTCCAAGTTATAACCACTAGTGGAGTCTACGTTGTAGCGAACATGCTGGAAAGAAAAACGGGTGATTTTTTAGCCGTAGATCTCTATTACAGTTTGATGGCAGATTCAGTTTGCAAAAGGTTTTCCTTGTGATGATAAGTGATCTGTTCTTATCTGTGAAGGATCTTATTGGAGTTGTTATCATAAACGTGTACAGGCTTAAATATCCCTACTACTGTGTTAAAGGTCTATACCAAGGGAATGTTTTTCATCTCGTGCCAGATATGGAATCATGGCATGAATTCGTGGCAAACTTGATGTTTAACATAAATCAGCTCAAGACATCTGTGAAAAATATGCCCCTCTGCTAGAGAAATAACATGTGTGTTTGCCTACAGCTCTGCGAGGAGCAGGGAAGACCTGGCGTCGACGTCTTGCTAAGGCTCAGCACATGGTCCTTGTGGCGGGATCTCTCCTGCTGGTACGGATTCGAGTGTTTATGGTTATTCCGTAATTTAATCTCTTTTGTGCGTCGCCAATACCTTTCTTATTTGTTAAAAAAGATGGACCATATCGCTTCTCTTTCAGACAACATTTTGTGTGGTGGTCCTCAATAGAAATCCTCGAGCAAACCTGAGATACACAAGAAACTCGGAGGAAGAACTTCTACGGGTGAGTT
>BOPN01002614.1:47500-57500 GCA_017312705.2 Penaeus japonicus | reverse complement strand
TGCGGGATATCCTTGAGTGAACGAATCTTTGTTGGTCGTATTAGGGGTTATAATTCACCTGGAAATCTTGTTACATTTGACCCTGAACCTATTCTTCAGTGCTGGGTCTAAAGTATTAATATTACGTAAGATCCCTTTTAGAAATGTGATGCAGCTACGATGCATTTATAACCAGTAGTTCTTGTAGCCTCTGCCAGTATATAATGGCAGAGACTAAAAGAATAAACTTGAAAGAATCAAAACTATCCAGGTTAACCATTTCTTTTACGTAGCTATAAACGAAAATTTTCATCCATCAAACCTACAAATCAACATTTCTTTAATTCATCATATTATTGTTACAGACTACCACCACAAGTTAACAGTATTCTAGTGAATATGAATCACAGTTGATTCCATATTCCTCTACATATAAATAAACATAAAATATTCATGCTTGCTGTGTTATCAAAGTATTATCATTAATTGAGGCATAAAGGTTTTAGAGTCTGGCAGATTTTTTTTTTTACTTTGTGACACCCTGACTATTTCTTTTAAATATCATGTGTTTTGTTCAATCTCGTAATGTCTCCCCTTCTTGTGAACCCAAGGCAACTTGGGATATAAAACACACTTCAAATGCTGAAAATAATTTAATCTTTCACTAGCATGAGCACTTTTTTTTTACTTCTAAATGGATTCATCCAATTTAGAACAAACAGAACAACCCTGTAAATGAATAACTATGCAGTACAAAAGATTGAAGTATTGTTGTATTAGAAATAAACAAACAGAACAGTCCTTTAAATGAATATCTATGCAGTACGAAAGACTTAAGTGTTGTTGTATTAGAAATAAGCCTATGTAAATTTATCTATCCTCATATACATTTCTAGAAATGTGTACAGCAAGTACATGCAAGTCAGAGGTGAATGGAGGGGATGAAAGAAATGAGGAAGGAAGGAAGGAAGGAAGGAAGGAAGGGATGGAAGGTAGGAGGAAAGAGAAGGGAGGAAGGATGGAAGGAAGATAGGAGGGAGGGAGGGAAGGAAAGAAAGAAGGAAGGAGGGAAAGGAGGGATGAGGGGGGTAAGAGAGAAGAGAAGAGAAGAGAAGAGAAGAGAAGAGAAGAGAAGAGAAGAGAAGAGAGGAGAAGAGAGGAGAAGAGAGGAGAAGAGAAGAGAGGAGAAGAGAGGAGAAGAGAGGAGAGAGAAAAAAGAGAAGAGAGAAAAGAGAAAAGAGAAAAGAGAAAAGAGAGAGAAAATAGAAGAGAGAAAAGAGAAGAGACGAGAGACAATGATATCAAAAGAAATGCAAAAACTTGCACACTTTAAAACATACAAAGTTCATTAAAGTTTGGATAACTGTAGTACATCAAAAAGCTTAACAGAAGCCTTGTTCTGAACTAAACATGACCAACACAAACAACGTTGATATAATTATAGTCAAGTACCTAAGTATACAAAAAGATATGACATCACAAGATACTTATGATTCAAGTTGACAGTTTAACTAAGGGAAAGAGGGAGAGCAGGAAGGGGGAAAATAGAGAGAGAGAGACTATAAACATTCATATTTATTTTATATGTGTGCACACACACACACATACAGATCCACACTAATTTCTTATACCTCTCTACTGGAAATAAGATGTCACTTGTGAATGGCACTTGCATGCCTTCATTTATTGAACTGGAAATACCAGTTCCCTGCCACAAAGCCAAAATTTCAAATATCAATAAATCTAAGACAATTATCAAAATAGTTCTCAAGACAAGTAATGGAATAGCAAAAGATATCTGCATTAATTAACTATTCAGCTTCAAAGAATAAAATATAGTCTTATCTCAGACATTATAACTGTATACAACCCATTTCTATAATATTTCTCATAATGTATGCATTTAAGGTAACCATACTATCCAAAAACATCCAATGCTTATAAATCACTGTTGGTCAGAGGGATATTTGTAATAAAAAAATACAAAAATAAACAACTAACTTGGCAAATATTTTTGCTGTTATATTCATGAGAAAAAGGAAACTAGAACCATATTCTACAATATAACGCAATAAATAAATCTTGCAAAAGGAGTTGCATCTGTATATGTGTCCAATACAGCCTATAAAAACAAAGTTGCACATCAATCACTAAACTGAACATTCCAACAAAATCCTCAATCACTTCAAAAGATACATAAAGCCTATGTAGGTGAAACCACAAATGTCAATACAGGCATTATGAAAAATATTATTTTTAAGATACAAAACTGGCATATAACTAAATACAATCATCATATACATAACAATTCAACAACAAATGTTTTTTTTCTGATTAAAATCCTGTCAGGATAAGATAACAACTTATATTCTCCCTTGTAATTCTCGCCAAATAATTCAAAAACTATGTCCTAATCACTCAGGTACATTAACCACAATATCAATATATTACTACAAGAGCCAATGGCTTTTAAGTTATATTGGCTTTGCATATTCACTGAAAAGTCTTCTTGATTTCTAATTCATTTTTTACATTGAGGTTGGGGCCCAGAAATTCATTTCCCTTAATTTTGAGGCTTTAGGCCTCTGCCTCTTCTTACCCATTACCATTTGAGAAGTGTCAAAGTTCAGTGTCTGAGTAGCTCCTTCTTCAAGCTTCTGGGCTCCTTGTAATGCTGATACTGACAAGGAAGTAGTATTGGCCTCAGATGAAAAAGCTGAGCCTGTGTCTTGTGATCCTGCAAATGGTTTGGTGAAAAAGTAATTCTGAGCAGAAGACATGTTGCTCTGCTCCACAATGACTCCTGATATCTTTCTCTTGCAGCGGGGCGAAGACTGGGGTGTTGTCAGTGGAGTGACAAAAGGAGTGGTAACTGTAGATGATGGTGGTTGAGCAGCCCCAGTGAAATCCTGGATCTTTTCAGCCAAGGATAGCTTGAGGTTCACGTCACGGGAAATTTTCCGAGTCAGACCCGGCTCCTTTTCCTGTTTCTCTACAGCAGCTTGAGTATTCTGACCATTCTGATCTCCTGATGGACTTAAAGTGTCTTCCACTGAAATTTTTGCTAAGCTTTCTTCAATCTGATCAGTTGAACTTGGATCAGCTGGCAGAGAGTCTGTTGGGGATGCAGACGGTTCCAATGCTTCAAAACTGCTATCAGAATTTGCACTTGTGGAGTCAACAGTAGCAGCAGTACAGTCTGTTGAAAGATGGAGTTCAGAAAATAGCAAAATAAAGCTAGACAACAATTCTATAAGACCAAGATATCATTACCAGGTGAATATATTGTCTGAATCTTTCAGTTCTCGAAAGTGATTATTCTTTATAAACCAAAGTATGTAATGAGGCTCTGAATATCTCTGAATAATTCCCTAACTTTCAGTTCTAGCTAAGATGGTGGAATTAAGCTGAAATTTTCCCAAAGAGATCCTATTTATTTCTCAATGAGGATTGTTGCCAATTTATAAATGATATAGGAACTTATATAAGACATATAGGAACTAACAGTTGTACAATCTGATATCTCTCTCAGAGACTTGTCCCCAAGCAGTGAAATCAAAATTCCTACTTTCAGCAAAAATAAAAAAATAAAATAATATAAGATAAAATAAAATATGACATTTTGCATTATACCTGACTCAAATGTTAAAATCTATTGCCTGATAAGATCTTTGGTCTGACTTGAAACTATATGTTTTAGAATTCCTCTTTCCTTGTGGCGGTTTCATTCCATTACTATGTTTATATTTGTATTTATTGCATTTCTTAATCTGATAATTCTGGGGCGGTTTTGGCTTTGTCTGGTCTTAATATGGCCTAACACCTCCAGTTATTTTCCCCCTGAAGCCAGAGCCACCCGCACTCCCGGTATGCGGCCATATAAAAAGCTATATGATCTTGCCTCTCCGGTGGCAACTATTGTCACCAACATGACATAATATCATGTCATCTGTTATCAATAGGCTAACTTTAATGTTTTCAGTGAACAAGTAATAAAATTTTAAAAGACAGGAAATTTACTTTTGAAAGGGATGTTAATCTACCCTCCTGCAAACTCTAACATGAGTAGATAGTAGCAAATTCTAAACCAAATAAAAAATTAAAAATCACAACACTGCAAATGAGGTCCTTTTACACTATGCTGGCAATGAATATTTGTAACAAAAAAACAAAAACAAATGCACTTGCTTCCCAAGTCCCAAGTGGTGTGAATTCAAGCTATTTGGCCTTTCGTGTGGTGGTTTAAAGCACAAAACAGAAGAGCAGCAAGAATGGGTACACACTTACCTCCAAACTTAAAGGGCAAAACCAGAAGAGGCTTGATACTGTGTTCCTTGTCCCCAGGGGAGGTGGGAGATCCTTCCTGAGAGCCCTGCACAGAAAGCCCTTGGGGACTGAAGGACAAGGTGGTAGTTGGGCTGCTCAAGCTGTCGCTCTTTCCCCCACTGCTGAGCACAGGGTCACCATCTTTGACCTGAATTGCACATTTCTCCGTAAAGATATTGCTTGAACATGAGAGTTGATACACAAATAATTAAAAAAAGGAGGAGGAAATAATAAAGTAGTACAAACATACAACATCTACGGTAATGGAAAGATGAAAAAGAATATACTTTCACAACCACAATCATTTCGATATTAAGAAGACGATATTGTACTATGAGTTAGATAGTCTATAAGTATGGTTAGTTTTGAAAAATTCTACTCTAACAAGTGTAACAGTCTTAGAAATAATTGAAGAAATTCTAGTTTAAAGCACAAGCAGTTTAGCAAGGGCAAAAGACACATAGACAGTGTCCATAGTAGAAAAAGAAAAGACCACAACATTCTTTTACCTTAAAAGCTATTGATGGCTTCATACACTTATCAATACTACAAAAACATTTGACCTCAATTCTTAACCCCTTTTCTATAACAACTACAGAGACATGGATTCTTACATGTCATGATTATATTTCTTCCAATTCTTATTTCTAGACTAATTCAAATGCTAGGTAACAATAACACAATTAATTTCTCATAATTTGATTACCTACATAGAAAACCTTTAGGTATTGAACACACACACAAAAAAAGCAAAAAGCAAAAAACAATGTCCCCCAACAAATTAGTTGCTCTGCTATATTAGAAACTAAATAACCACACCAAAATATATACACATAAAGAACATATCAACAATGATAATATAAACAACTACAATTTCTGTAAACATCTTTACTTGAAAATTAAGATCTGAAAAAGGACACCACACTGAATACACTTAAAAAATGGCAGTCAATTATTCAGGTTTGCCTTAAGGTCAAAACACACCTCAACAGTCATGCCCAGCTCCTGGTTGATACGGTCGTAGGTGGAGGGACGGGGGCTCGGAGCTCGACCGTACCGCAGATGAAAGAATCCCCCATCCTCATTGGACGGGGGCGACACTATGAAGTCATCAACTTCATACCTGTTGTGAGCCAAACCACAGACTGATGTAGAGTTCTCACTGGTCCATTCTTCATATTTTATAAAGACATCATCACATTATGCATTCATTAACACAATATCCTTTTCCTCTGTTTCATGGTATCCCTTTATGAGTTATGTATTCTCTCTACAGACACATATGATACAGTCAGGGATCCTTTGCTCTCAATAGAATAATTTTTTAACCCAATGGCACCAGAAAATAGTGCACTAAAAGAAGAAGAAGAAGAAGAAGAAGAAGAAGAAGAAGAAGGAGAAGAAGGCTGTAATTTGAAAAGAAGTGCCATTAAAACCATAAAATCCCATGCGTATATAGTGCACAGGACAGTAGTCATGGCATGTTTGAGTGCTATAGGAATTTGGGTCTACTCTCACCATAACATATATAGATCCATCCATCATCACTGGGTAATGATACTTTATTTATTTATTTATTTATCTATCTATCTCTATCTCTATCTTTTTCTCTCTGCCACAAAACTGATCAGTTTTAACATGTAAAACTATTTAAGGTGATTTTATCAACCCCTAAAAGATGTGCATACTATTTCAAGTTATACTCAGGTGAAGACATAGGCAACCTATACCAATTATACACAGGGAGCCAATATATGATTTAAATGTTTTCAACACTCAAAATGTCAATGATAACTATAACAATAATAAATATGATAACAATAATAACAATTATTATGATAATAATAATAATAATAATAATAATAAGGGTAATATTTACAATCATAATAATAATAATAATAATAATATCATTAATAATAATATTATTAATAACAATAATAATGATAACAATAACAGCAATAATAATAATAAAAGAAGATGGGAAATGGGTGGAAAGAAAGCAGTATTATATCTGAGTAGGTCAACTACTTCATGGACAAGTAAAGAGCATGAAGGATTTAATATCATGAAGGAGTAATTCTGTTTAATTTCAAATCAAACATATTGTTTGAGGTTAATTGCAGTACAGAGTTAAATCACAGGTGGCATGCGAGGTGGTTAAAAACAAGAAATCTATATGGCACTGTTACACTGCACACACGCCATATGGCTTCAGACCCGATGTATATTTTGGTTTATAGATTCCAAAAATACAACTACTTTTTTTCCAGAGTAAATCAGAGTACTTAGAATAATTAATTTTTATGCATTTCTGAGTCAGATGGTTAGCAGCATGTTATTTACGGATTTAAACAGGTTTTGGAACAAGAAAGGTTTGATGGAAAACTCATATCAGTATCATCAATATCTATAAGATCATGCTTTATCAGCTGACTGGATAATATTTCAGAAATTTAGTAAAACCACACAAAACACTTTCCTAAATGCTATCCAAACATAAATTCTTCTCCAAAGATAATTTACATAACATAATCTTCACCATCTGATACTGTCTAAACAGTAACAAAGTTATCTATAGCACAATTCAAAGGTTCTTTGAAATATAATGCATATGCCACCATAAATCCTCCACTCAACATTTATATTATGGAACCTATATTCTATAGACCCTTATTCTACTAATTTAAGTGAAGACAATAGATGAACAAAGGTTTATCTTTTGATGTGTATTATGTCTCTTTGATAACCATCTTCAAGTTTATGTGTATGTTTAAGAGCGATTTGAAATGAAGGTCTGAAAGGATTGTTCAAATGGTGATGAGGGATGACTTGCAAACCCAAATCATTTCCAATATTAGTACCAATCTATTTGTTGACAACATTAAGCAAAGTACAGGGATTAATGTTGGTATTTATTTGCCTTTCACATACAGATAATGAAAGAGTAAGACAGTAGAGCATGTTCATTCTCCTATATATCTACAATATTAAATCCTTTTAATTCATTATTTTCTAAGGTGAGTGGAGTATCCATGATTGTAAGGTGCCATAGCAGCATATAAAGGTGAGTTGCTGCACTAGGCATGTCCAACAGTTTCTTTGTGATAACAGTTAGGACACAGAATGTACATAGACTTGAGACAACCAAGAGTACTATATTACAGATTTAAAAAGTGCATGCAAAAACAAGAGCAAATAAGCTCAAGTTAATCACAAGCTTTTCTAATCATGCATTCTGAAGGTGTGTCTTATGATATTTAACCCATTGCATACGGGTGTCATGACATATATAATGCAGAATATTTGGCCTGATGACGGGCGTCATGACGTTCGGGGATTTTGGATCACTGCTATTTTATTGTGCTATGAGTAAGGAATGAGTGATGATGACCATAATATCAAGCAAACCTAACATCCAAAACATAGATGGCACCACTTTCTTCTAGCACCAGCAGGAGAGAGAGCCTTGAATGGCACTCATCCACTGTCTCTAGCAAGCATTATCTTTATAGAGTGATGGCACACAGCAAGTAGCTGACCTCTTGCTCTTAAGTACCGCAGATGAAGGATGTGCAGGAAGAGGAAGATGACTCAAACCATGCCCAATGTCTACAAAGTGCCCCTGTGCCAGTAGGGATGCCTTTTACTGTGGCATTCACAGTCATAAGCGCAGCTTTCCTTCCTCTTCCCTACCTCTTCATGTTATCTTCATTACAGATGGTTATACATTTCGTATTCATTCATGACAGTACATAAATATGAAAAAATAAAGTTACTTTTTGTCCTCCCATAAAACAGCAATACTTCCATTACACAGAGTATAAAGAAAATAATGAGCTGATATGGATTCTATACTACAATTTTAGTTAACTGCACCATCAATAGAGCCTGTCATGTGGCACATGTAAGTCTCTAAATACAATAAAACACAAAAATAACTCTACTTTTACAATGAGTGACTGAAATAGAGTGGAAAAGTATGTTATGTGAAGCTGCCTCACTCTGAAATAAAACCCACCCTGGAGAATGGGCAAGTGAATCTATCCCCCGTCCGCAATGGGTTAATGAGAAAAATATTAGTGGAATCAGCAGAGCATCCTTTGATTAATAATGGATCTTATAAACACAATTGCTTCTCACCCACATATTGACTATATTAACCCTTTTCCGACAGGGCACACACTACGCAAAAACCCCTATGCCGGGCCATTGCAATATTGCATTGGAAACATCACACTGGCATGACGCCCCGGCATTGGGAATTTAGTTGTGTCACACGAGTGACGCACCGTCGTCATAGGGTTAAGTAAAAAAAGTAATATGTGATACCAAAAATACATTAAGAGAATACATAGGAGATTATAAATTTATATATATATACAAAAGAGAAACACAAGTACTTCCAGAATAAAGCAAGTAATAAGGTTCATCATCTATCTTAACAGACAAAACCCATAGAGTAAATGCCATAACATGCAGAAGCATTAATAAAAATGGTAAGTCTTTTACTAAGCCTGCATCACTCTTTCACATGAAACACACGTGCATAAGCATCTGAGAGTACTTACAGCTGTTAAAGAATGCTTAACACAGTGCAAATACTCAAAATAAATTACCAGAGGAACATACTGCTCTTAAATCCTGTGCATGATGCATGTGGGAATATTTTATATTGAATTCTAATACCTCAAATATATATTTCTTTATAAGAAAATGTATACCATATCTGGAATATGAACATCTGTTTTCATACTAGCTACCAAAAATATAAACAAATACTAACTTCAATGATATAATAATACAAACACAAAGTTTATTGAAGAGGCAGAAGCCACAGAACACACTGTCTTCTGATTCTTCTTCACTTCAGACATGTATTCCTCAAGAAAGCTTCACGTTTTAATGAAGTTTCCGTAAAAATGAGACTATTTCATCCTTCAAGAATATAAGCCTGAAAGCCTAATAAGTCAAGTCTTATAATAACAAAGAACATAAATTCATTTTGAAATCAAAGCAAAAGACTGATTATCATTTCTTAATCAATATGTTCTTCTACAATGACAGAGGAGGAGAGAGTTGAGATAATACAAGTAAAATTACACCAATATATAAGCTACAAATAGCCAAAAAATTATAAACTACATTTATCAATATGGGGAAGGTTTTGACATACCATCATATCTCTAATAAAACTGATGCTTTCAACAGTGCATGTGCGTACACACACACACACACACACACACACACACACACACACACACACACACACACACACGCACACACACACGCACACACACGTGCACACACACGTGCACACACACGTTCACACACACGTTCACACACATTCACACACACATTCACATTCATATTCATATACACATCCATATCTACATACACACTCACACGAATATAAATACTGATAAACTAATATACATACATACATACAATAATACATATACATGTACTAATGAGGGGTTCCTTCCACTCTTGGTGGTGTTTTCATGATTTGAACCAGCGAAGATAGAGCGAGTCAAAGAAACAATACCAATGCATCACAATGAGCATAACCAACCACATTGAAGCCAACATTTTATGCGATGAAAAACTGGTCCATGTGGTCTTTATACTCAGACAACTTTGCTTCCTGTTTGCTTTTGCTTTTCTGTGGAATCAATGACAAAAATTGCTGGAGTGG
>BOPN01002614.1:32500-35000 GCA_017312705.2 Penaeus japonicus | reverse complement strand
TAGAATAGAGCACAGATAATTTTATCAAGAATCATAAAAAGATCTACTTTCATAAAAGCTCCTTCACAGTGATAAGCAAAGCAGTTATAATTTACTATACTAGACAAAGTGATGGTAAAAGGACCTATGACATTAGTCAATTTTAGAGAGGGAAGGGGACAGGTTTTCTGTTTTTTCCCTTTTTCACATTCAATAAACTAGTGGCTTACATCTCCCTGATCTTTTTCCTCTCATTCAATAAAACAGATGTATGAATTTCTAAACATTACCTAACACATTATACACATACATCCTGGTAAAGGTGCAGAATACAGCTGCACAAAGATAAGATAATGGCTATGAAGAACATATAAAACACCATTATTTGGTATAAGAAAATAATCTACATACAGTAAAGGTGAGGCTACATTCTCTTATCAAAATCTATAAATCTAAGCTTACCCACGGCCAAGTCTATCGCTAACATAGTTTCTGCATGTCAGGCTCCCCAGTTTGTAGTACTACATAGCATGCCTACCTTCCTGATTAATTGTCATACCTTACTGAATATATGTGGGGGTGGTTTGCTGACCTTTTCCTGGGGAGCACAAAGCAAGGAGGCTGTAGTGTCACTTCATGCAGTCCTCTCCCTGATCAATTACCAACACTCTTTGCTAAAATTGAGTTCCACTAACTAAAACTACCATATCTTGAAAGTAGAGCTCATAAGCAGTCCTCCAACAAGTCAATCATATCAGCATTACGCATCAATTACGCAGAATTACCAAATGCTCAGAAACTGAGAAGGATCCATAAATCAAAATATGGTATTTCTCTAAAATGAACCAACATTTCCACCTCTATCTGTATGCTTTTAGCTATAGCTTTATCTATACATTTGTTTTTTTTAACTCTTGGGTGGACAACCAACTAGCAACAAGTTAATTATAACCTGTGTGCTTTCAGGTGACAGTTAGGTAAGTTGCATCTCCAATGAACACTCCTAAATATGTACATAAGAACATACATAGATGCATTCCCACTTCAAAACTCAAAAATCAATGAATTACTGGGATCAGTCAAGCAAAACTGCTGACAATTTTTTTTTTTTAATTTTCCTTGATTTCGTGCTACAAAGCAAAGCCAAATGCAATTCATCATTGACCGTAGAGGAGCTCTTTGCATCAGGCTGACATCTACCTCTTTATCCTTGGATATAATACACATCAAAGCACATGTTGCTCTAACATACATACCATTTAAATAAACAAGCTAAAATACACGGACAGTTTCTGCCACTCAATCTCGTCAGGGCAAAATCAGCTGTTTAATCATTATCTCCCTTATACTCAACTTGTTCAACAAATACGTAATCTCTGACGGCTTAAGTAGCAGCTAAAGTACTCTTCTTATCAGCTTGCAAGAGCGACCATCGACTCACTTGAATCTAGGAAGGAGATTTCCCGATAGATATGAGGCCGTGAGGTGGAGTCGCCTGCGAGGCTTTTGTGCCAAAACAACACCTTCCCACTCTCTCGCTGCCGGCGTCCGCGCGCGTGGCTTGGCATGGGCTTCGGCTTCCTTCATTGGCCGCGTGCTTGATGGCTTTTGTTTGTTTGTTTTGTTTTTGCTTGATTGATTGTGGGCATGACAGGAGAAAGTCTTGCGTATCTTCAGGAATGGATGTCGAGAGCAAATAAATTTTTTGAAGAATTTCGTACCTGTTATTGAATATGGTTATATTTTGCTATCTTGCTTTACGTAGAGTTGCACATCTTGCAGCTCATGGCAAGAGAATCGTCTAGATCATGACCAGAAAAAGTTTATTCATACACTCTGAACAGGCGACTGTAACGGAATTACATATAGAAAGTCCCCTAGAAACAGGCACTTTAGAAATGCAAACGAACACGAATATTTTGCAATATTTGAATAAAAATATTGCATATTCATTCCAGTTGTCGATATACCCAGTGCATATAGACACACATAGATTAAATATATGCATTTGAGTCAAATCACCAAATCTTGATCAAATGAAAAGATAGATGTCTCAACGACGCAAATTTCTTTTGTTGCAATGTTCTCAACATCATAGCAACAGCTGCAAGTACCCATCCGGAGATTATAATTTTGAAATCAGGAGAAGTTCTCAAAATACTATTTTTATAGGATGATTCGTATCACATTAAAACCTATTAAATTAATGTTAGGTGAAGATAATAAGTTAAAATGCATTCATGCAGGTAGTTACTGAGTGCAAGGAAGTTGATCGTCTACATAAGTACCCATCTGAAATATGAAAATAAATCAAACCAAAATGTCTCTTCAAAAAATATTTAGTCAGTCTAATTATGCCATATTTAATCACAAATGGCCACACAAGGGGTGATATATGACAGAGAGAGCTATTTCGACGGGTACTTGACAGGTCCAATGAGAGGTTGTTTATTACCCATCCAAAACAAAGAAATAAATATTTTCTAATCAATTTCAAAAATATTTTTTTCTAAGAGAGAAA
>BOPN01002614.1:17500-20000 GCA_017312705.2 Penaeus japonicus | reverse complement strand
CTTACTATGTCATACATCCACCTTTTTTTATAGGAATTCTGTAGTTAATAGTACGGAACATAGTACATAGTTAATAGTACAATATTTAGCTATATGAGAAGTATGTCCTGAGGTCAGGGGAAGGAGTTGTTGTTAGGTAACAGCTAATTAGGGAAAGTGTGGATTCAACTAATCCTCCAATTGCTACAGAGTCCTCAGACAGTATGTCCCCCCTGTCTGATATATTATATTGAAGGTAGACTGTATATATAAAGAAATCTCTATACTTTTTGTTATTTCTTTTTCTCCTTTCCTTTTTTCTTTTCTTTTTTTCTTTGTCAAGTGATCAAAGATGGTTATGCAATGTTTCTTTTGCAGGGGGAGATCCAATGAGGCAGCTGACCAGTGCAGATGTTAAGCTGTTATCTAGGCCATCTGCTTTCGACGAAGGTCATACGCTTGTTCACTTAGCTATAAGGTATGAGTTTTGTTCACTGGAGGTTAGTTTTTGAAGATTGTGGGTTATATAAGAAAAAAAATGCATATATAAAAATGGTCCCTCTTGTTGGGTCACTTCTATTAATGGTTATGCAGGACAAATTTTTTACCAATAATAGTGAAATTGGTCTCATTTCACTCAAAAAGACTGTATGTATTACAACTTATTTTTTTTTTACCAGTCTTGTGATCATATTATAGCTCTCCTATTGTTCAAACAAAAAACAATTGAAAAGGGCCAGTCTTATCTTCAATGGCCAAACCTTATGTCCTGCATAAGACATGGAAGAAAACAAAAAGAAAGGTCATATCAGCAACTTATGTGAGGCATGCATTCGGTCAGTTAGCCACCGTCAATGTGTGTCTCTCCACCACTGTTCACTTGCTGTCTGGCTGAGAGTGGTGCAGTCATGCTCATTTGGGCTGTATACATTTTTGAATGAGGGTGAAGGCATGCAAAAATAAAAGAAGAAAATGTGTATGATCATGATTTCCAGGGGTATCTTTATTGGAAAATGATTGTAAGGGAAGAGGGGTAGCAAGCTTTAATGAGATTTCCCTAAGCTAAAACTTAAATGAACAAAAACATTTGTAAATCTAAAATTCTTAGGAAAAGCCATATACCATAGCTGTGTAACATATATATTTTCTTAGAAGAAAGGTATGAATGAGACTGAATATTTAAACATGCAGTCTCATTCATACCTTCTACATTTGTTGCTATGAACTCTGTTCATATATTTTCTTAATTATTTTTGTTTTGTTTTGTTTTGGTTGTATATTTTTTTATATACTGTATTTTTTTATTAATTTTTAGTCAAGTCCTCCTATAGATCTGTTGGTTTTACCAGAAAGAGAGGTAAACCACATGAACAATTTTGTATTTTGTCTTTCTTTTCTTCTTAAGATTTGGTCGAGAAGATTTACTTGCTACAATTCTGTCACGAATGGATGGAGGGGGCACTGGGGTGAAGCGCGTCCCCCCCTATGTGGCACCAGACTTGGCAACAGACATACGCCGACATGTTTCCGCTTCAATTCGCCAGAGAAAAGGACCGTTTCCTTGTCACTTTGTTTCTGAGCTTGTTACTTTCTCACTACCTGCAGGTTTGTGTTTTGATAAGGAGTTCTTATTTATTTAATTGCAATTTTTGTACTTCTGTTTGTGTTTTAGAAAGCTCCATTGGGGCAGTTCCTTACTCATCTCTAACTACTGCAAACAGAAATTGAAGATTTACCCGTGAGTGTTCAAGAGCAGCTGTTTGAGGAGCTTCTCGATCGTGATGCACAGAAGCAGCTGGAAGAGGATGCTCCTATCATTAATTGGTCCTTAGAAATCACAGACAGACTTGGCTCACGACTCTATGCTCTTTGGAATAGAACAGCAGGTCAGTACGATGTGATATTGTATGTGTGTGTGTGTGTGTGTGTGCGCATGTGCATGTGCACACATGCCTTTTTACAAATGCATTTGTTTACTTGCATGCTTACATACATGGTTTTAACCCATACACGACGGGGGCATTCTAGCCTTGAATGTCACAATGCCGGGGCTTTCGAATTATTAGGCCTAAATCAATTAAATGGCTGGCACAATACTGTGCCGCCCGGCCACTGGGCTTTTGAATGAGCGGTACAGTACTGTACCACCCGTCCAGAGTGGGTTAATGTTCAACCCATTCACAACGGGGCTATTTCGGCTCTAAATGGTTGGAATGCCGGGGTATTCCAACACATAAGCTTAACGCCTCAGGATTCTGTACGCCTGATCACCTGGCATCGTCGGTGTCTGACCCAAAAACCACTAAACGTGATAGCAAGTCAACCGGTGCGAATGGTTTAAATACTTTTTATGTAAAAATCAATGAACCCATTAACACCAGGTGACAAGATATAATGTCCAGTGGTGGCAGGACCAGCCGCCAGGGACAGTACATTTTGTCATGGCTTTCCTTCTGGCCAGCACACCGGGTGATGGGGTGCGAAGCACTTGGCTGCAGCCAGAGTGGTGAATAGCCTGAAG
>BOPN01002614.1:0-7500 GCA_017312705.2 Penaeus japonicus | reverse complement strand
CATTTAAGATAAGTAGTACTGTGTAAGCTTTTTCATATTTTTATCATTGTTTTATTTATACAGTGTAACATAACACTGTAGGCTTCTTATTTTTCCATTGTAAGCAATATTAGCTTACTGAATAGAAGTGTTACTCATTGTATATCCCCAGTTCAAGGAGAATAGTAAAGTGAGATACAGGATGCTCCTCCTTATAGCATGAGAAGAAAAAATATAGTAACTGACTTGATTTTTCTTTTTTGTCTCATTGGCAGACAAATGGAATGTGCCCCATATCACCGCCCCATAACAAGCCAAGGATACTCCAGTGACGGGGACTCAGAGGAAGAATGATCTGGAACTTGTAAAGGATCTCTCAATAACCAGTATATTCCAAAGAGAACACTTCAAAGTGACTGGAGCTTTTTTTTGTTTTTTTGTTGTTGTTGAACATTATCAAGAAGAAAGTTTCAATATCTCAACAAGATGATTTGAAAAAAGAGTTTATCTAACAAAAGTCTCAAGATTTAAATCGTTTCGTCCAGAGGAAGTAACACAAATCTGCCTCTCTCTTTATCATAATAGAATCTTTAAATGTTTCTTAGGCAGCAAGAAAAGGTGAGGCCGTACTCCAGTTGACTTCTCGTGCTTTATTTGATATGTTTAGTAAGAGCCAATTGTGATGGGTTGTTAAATATTACAAGCTGTGATAATATTACCTACAAAGCATGTGGTATATCTGAAAATGTGTATTGATATATATATATATATTTTATTTTTATTTTCTCTTTCAAACTTGGTTTCCTCTCATAATGATGCATAATACAGCCAAAGTGATTTAAAGAGTTAATTTAAAAAGTGTCTTGGTTCTCACATAAAATGTGTCACTTGATTACAGTTTGCAGTAATACTAAATCTTTATACTATCTATTCTTTCTTATCTTCTAATAACAAAGTAAAGACACCTGGAGCACGGAATCACCAAAGAACTAAAGGGGTTTAATTGAGAAAGATAATACTGAATATACTGAAGACTGTAGGATTATTTGCAAAATCTAATTGTATTACTTCAGAAAAGTATACAACTTACACCCAAGGCCTTAGTGACTTTACTGAAAAAGTAGTGAAGTAAATAAGTATTGATTTATGCTAGACTACATCAATTTGCTGTTGTAATTGAACTGAGTTTTGTGTTTTGTTTCATGAATAACACAGTGCCCCTATGCATAATACAGAGATAATGAGCAACCAGTTTCTGAAAGCATAAGGACTTCAAGGTATTGCATCTTGGTTTAATGTGTGATATATACCTGTATATTGACTTCTGCCACTACATGGGGTCACATAAAATCTTCTAAAATCTTGACATTGTAAAGTGATTTTTTTAAACTGAAAATTTGCTACATAAATTTCACTTACAGTGAAAAAAGAACAGTATTGATGTTGTTGTATATTTTGAGATGAGCTATTCTTAGTCAATAAAGTCACTTTTATTTTTTACTTTATACATATAAGCAATGTCATTTGTTGGTCTGCTGTTTATCCAGAAAGCTCCACAGTGAGTAACTTCTTAAACAGGATCAAAGAAGGTTGGATGGCTTCTGCTAGGACTTTAAAGAGAAGTCGTTTCCATTAGAAAGAAGTAAACTTGGATAAAGAATGTTCATAATGATAATACATTTTTTATACAGTGATAGGAACTGTAGTCTATTTTTTCTTTTTCTTTTTTTTTTTGTCAGTGATTGGCTTTTTGAATGCTTAAAACTAACTTGAAATTTGCTTTCATGCTAAGGAAGGGGAAAAATCAGTGTTTATAATTTTATAAATATTTCTCATCTTTGTGCAGGCAATGTTTATCCTTTGCAAATTATACAGTGTGCATCTTGACCAGGAAATTGTGGCTATTTAATGCAAGTGTAACTAATATTTTTTTGCTGATGCTGAAAAGCCATGCCATCTTGTGCTCTGTAATGAATCATTTAACCCCCCCCCCCCCTTAGTTTGGCCGTAGACTGTTACGCCATGATGTCTTTATCTCTGTCATGATGATTGCGTCCACAGTTTGTTGCGTTATCTATCATCAAGAAAATTCCTGAAAACATGAATCATGATATACATTTCTTATGTTCACTGTTACCATTTCCTCTCTCTTGTTGGGAGAAATGTGCCGGTTACATCCCCAGTTGCAAAGGTAATATGTTCTGTTCAGCAATCTCCAAATGTGCTGAATGTAGGCAGAAGAGCTTGCAGTAGGTGGTATGCAAGCAACAGATCATGATATGCATTGTCTTGTAAACCACATCAAGTGCCAAAGTTGCATTTTTTCTTTTCTTTTTATATTTATTTGTTACATTATTTTTCAAAGGGACTTAAACTACAGAAATCTTGTTAGTTGTGGCTATTGTAGAATTCAAGAAAGTATGTAAGAGGAACCAAGTGTGAGAATCTCCCCACATCATGTGAACTGTGGTGTTAATATTCTCATTATAGAAGGAGCTAAGTTGCAAGGCATTATTTCTTACAAGGCAAGGCTCTCAAGACCAGTTTGGTGTTGGCATGTGGCTTTTGTCATGGGCTTTCATTCTAACCTTGGGTATTCAGAGTGACCAAATGATACAAATAAAAACTAAAAGAGTGTTAGTTGCTGTCCAACCTGATGGTTGAATTACAATATTAATGCCAAAAATAGAAACTGATATGAACTGTTTATGAAGTTGTGTATATTTATATTACATGTTATTTTGATCCTTTTTCATCTTTCTTAGTATGTTTTGTTTTGTTTTTGCCCTCACTTCAAGAGGTGTAATACTGTTGCCATTGAGCCTCATATACCAGGGTGACAGCATTCAGCTAAAAGCTTGTATGTAGGATTTGCCCCAAGGTGGATGGCTGGTCAAGAGCAGTCGCCTAATGGAGGTCCAGGTAGGGATAGTCACTTAGTGGAGGTTTAAGCAGGGGCAATCACCTTGAGGCAGTCACTTCCTGGAGGTTGAGTCCGGAATAGTCTTCTAGTGGACATCCAGCCCGGGCAATCACTTAGGGCTGCTCCATACATGCAGATTGGAATCCCTGAGTCTCTGGCAGTCCAGAGGGTTTTGAAATTTGTGATGTGTTCATTATTTTAGTAATGTTATCCTTATTCTTTATATAATTTTTTTTTTCATATATTAATTTTTATTATTGTCACTATAGTCATGTTAACTCATTATTTTCATAATAATTCTCTAATAATACTTTTCATATGTTTGTTTCAAAATGTATTAAAAAATGTCAGTAGTTGAACCAAGCTCATCTTAGTTCAGTTTTGTTTTTAGGGGTTTGTTATGTTGAACTTGCTCTGAGCAAAGTTTTTACCCCACCATAGCACTTGAGGCCACGCTAGTCCTTCTTAGTCTGGATAATCATATTTCTGCACACGAGCCATTGAATTAAAACTAATTGATATGAGAGTTCTTCCCCCCCTGTTTATTTGGTTGTGAATATTAATCAGTATTTGCTTTTATTATATCCTTGCATTCAGTGGTTTGTTATAGAAAATGAAAAAAAAAATAAGTTGGAATGATGCATTTATGTGTCCTATCTCTGAGCACAAATAACAAATACAAGGCTCTCACTTTCTTCCTGATTATCCTCTTTAAAAGGAAAATATTTTTTCTTCTTTCTTTCTTTCTTTCTTTCTTTCTTTTTTTTTTTTTTTTTTGTATACTAATTGACCATTTGTTGAAGGCGCTGTTCTACATAATTGTTTATGAATTCCCGCCCCAATTTCCGTTGTTCCTTTCCGTCCAGTTAGTTGCATCAGAATCTTACATATGCATCTTTTCTGTATTATTCAGTTTGACATAGCAATAATTCTTATACCCCATATGTGTACATATGTATAGTTTAGTATTATTTCTTTACATTTGTGATTATTGCTTTAAAGAATTTAGTCATGTTAGTAAGCCCATTTTATCTCAATCATTTTATCATAAAGAAGTCGACTATTAAACTCTTCTAATCCTTTCTGTAGTTTTCTGTCCCATTTATTATATATTTCACTGAGCTTGACACAAAAGCTAAGAGAGGTTTAGCCTGCTGTCTGTTATTTGCAGGAGCTGCTTCTATTTAAGGGTTGTATTTGCTAGGTAGCACACCTTTCATATCTCATCATCATTCTCAGCTTCTCCATGGTGACAGTACAAACCAAGAACGTAATGTGATGAGATCATTAAATGCGATCCACTTTTGTAGAGGATACGGTATGGCTTCTTTTTTTTTATATATATATATAGAACACACAAAATTGAGCCTTCTATACCTCCTGTAGGCTCGTATTGCTTGATTTCATCACTCATATTTTAGCTGTCAGAACTGTAAAGCTAAATTTTGTAGTTTTGTCAGAGAAGTGTTCAGATTTTATTTCATGCATGATGTGAAGCTGCCTGTGCAGATTTTTTTTAAGGAAGTAGTTTTACCGTTATTGCGTAATGGCTAGATGTTTGTAAACTTTCTCAACAGGTAAGAGTTCAAATATTGACTGGGAAATTAAAGTATAGAAAGTTTCCAGTAACTAGCTATTTTACTTGCCGAACTTCCTTGAAATTTATTGTGTCCATATTTCAGAATTAATACCCGGCTCTTAGAAATTAAATCTATGTTCAGTCTTATATGTTGTTATCACAAACTTCTAGAAAGCTAACCCATAGTAGTGCAACTCCAGTGGATTGTTTATCAGAGATTATTGTTATGTATATATAACGAGATTAGAAACAATTATACAGATTGCTGAAAGCACAGATGTGTTTCTTTTGTCCTGTTTTTTTTTTTTATCCCATTATTATTATATCTCTGTATTTCTTAATATATGAGGAATATTAACCTATTGCAGGTAGTTGTCATAACATATGTGACACACAGTTTTGGCCAGATGATGTGACTAGTCATCATGGATATTGGGAGAGAGTGGACTGATGTATTTCCTCATTACACTGAGTTACAACTCTCTTTAGTGACTGATGATGGCAAATGTAGCTATAATTAATAACTGTCATAATATTCATACTAATAGGTTTAGTTGAAGATCTCAACTATAGATGGCACCACTCTCCTAGCACCAGCAGGAAAGAAAGCCTTGAAGAACACCTATCCACAGTCTCTACCGAGCACCAGCTTTAAAGAGTGACGACATTCAACAAGGTTCTAGCAATGAAGAATGTGTAGGCAGAATGAGAAGAGGAAGATGACCTGATACCAGTATAGCTGCCTTGTGCTGTGGCACTTGCAGAAAGCACAGGTCTGTTTCCTCTTCCCTATTTTTTCTTGTTATCTTCATTGGGAGAACTATTTCATTTGTTTACAAAAGTACACAAATGATAAAAAAAAGCTGCATTATATCCTCCCATGAAACCCCATTACATCTATCACACTATTTAATCTGCTACAACATTGATAAAGCATGTCAGAAGGCATATATAGGTCACACAATACAGTAAAACAAAAAATGGCTCTAGTATTGTAATGAGTCAATAAAAAAGAGTGCTAAAGGCAATATCGCATGAAGCTCCCTTGCCGTACAGGTGGTACTAGTGCCTGTCCTGGAAACCAGGCAAGCAAATCTATCCCCATCTTTAACGTGTTGAAAAAATTCCTCACATCACTCCCTCATTGTTGCATTAACTCCTTACACAAAAGTACATGTACAAGTATACACATACACACATGATCACAACCAACTACTCTCACAACTCCCTCTTCTCTCCCTCCCCCTTTTCTTTCTCACCATCTCTTTTTTTTTATTAAAAAAATAAAAAGGAATACTAAAACATGTTCTTATTCATGCATGCTTAAAAGGAACAGATGAAGTAGAGGGCAGTTGGTTTTAGTTTATAAATACTTAAGTGTTGAAGTTTAAATAATGTTAGAAGACCAGAACTCAGGCAAGACCTTAAACACTGCTATTAACCCATTCCCGACGGGGGAATTCTAGCCTTGAATGTCCAAATGCCGGGGCGTTCGAATTATTAGGCCTAAATCAATTGAATGGCTGGCACAATACTGTGCCGCCCGGCAACTGGGCTTTTGAATGCGCGGTACACATGCTGTACCACCCGTCCTGTGTGGGTTAAAATTAGTAGTCACAGAAAGCATGGAGCCGCTTCCTTCTAGAAAAGGAAATATCTTCCTTGACTCTGGTAGGCACTTGGTAGCAAGTACCTAAATGTATTATATATTTCTATGTATCTGAAGTAACCATAGTCATTTGTTGACAACTTTTAGGGCAGATAAATGGTTCAATAACAATTTTATGGCATGAAATGTCTCAAAACAGTTAATATTAACCTTATCTAGTTCAAAAGACTAGCAGGTAAGGAAGTAAACTAAAAAGTTATTAAAAGTTTGTAAAAAATATGAGTGCTTATTCTATATATATGAAAACAGGAAACTTTTAGAAAAGGGAATAAAATCTAGAAGTAACAGTTAAATTATCAAAAGGTGTCAAGCCTTTGATTCAACCTTGTTGAGAAGTGAAACATTGGAGAAGCCCACCCATAGGCAAGTTATATCTTATACATGAACAAATGGAGGAGCTGCTCTGAGGAAATGTGTTCATAGCCCTTGAAAGGACTTGCAATTTCCTATCTGCAGAATAGCTAATACTGTTTATGGTCTCCATGACAGATTGGAGTGTATGAGTAATTTATGGAAGTTTTTGAATTTGAGTATATTTACTTCTTAAACATCAAAGAAAAGGGATGAAACTTTGGTTTCAAGGTCATTATCAATATTGGAAGGAGTGACCAAAGAAATTGATTAGGGTAATGGAAGTATTAAAGTTTACTCTCTACCCCATTCAGAAATTAAGTCCAGGCTGGTGTTGAAAGCAAAAGTAAATTGTAAGTTTGGGAACAAGCAATGGAAGTCAAGAAAAGAAGAAATAGGTTGGAGAAACAAGATATGAAGAGGGTAAGAATTCTAAAGATTAACTTGAAAGTGGAAGGGTAAGGCCATTTGCAGAGAACGACTGTAACAAGGTCTTAAGCTGGACCCTGTCAAAAGCCTTGGAGATATCTAGGGCAATGACAGAAGATTCTTTTTAATTCCTGAAGGAGGTTGACCTCTAGTCATTGAGATTAAACCTTACATTTCATGACATAAAACATATTGTTAATCTGATAAAAAAAGGAGATAAGGTCTCACATAAGTGAGAAGATAATTGGAAAGATGATGCAAGGTCTTTTTTAGTAAAGGTTGAAGAAACAAATACTTCCAACAATAATAATACTAATGGTACAGATGAGATGAAATAGGCCTAAGTCCATCAACATCAACTTGAAGAATTTTCCAGTAATGTCATCTGGCCTAAGTACCTTGTCAAAACAGAAGAGAAAAACCTGGTAGATTCTGTGGAAGAGCACCAGGGTCATCCCACGTCTAGACAAAGGAGAATTAATAGGCTAACAAAGTGGCTTTATCAGAGAGAGAACAAGTTTCAGAACCATCAGGGAAAACGAGGAGGAAAATAAGAATGGCTATATATAT
>BOPN01002613.1:199750-200863 GCA_017312705.2 Penaeus japonicus | reverse complement strand
TATATATATAGATAGATAGATAGATAGATAGATAGATAGATAGATAGACAGACAAATAAATAGATAGATAGACAGACAAATAGACAGATAGATAGACAGACAAATAGATAGATAGATTGACAGACAAATAGATAGATAGACAGACAAATAGATAGATAGACAGACAAATAGATAGATAGACAGACAAATAGATAGATAGACAGACAGACAAATAGATAGATAGACAGACAAATAGATAGATAGATGTGTAAGGAAAGAGAGAGAGGGGGGGGAGAGAAAGGTGTAGATTTTGTTAGTTAGATAGATTGATAAATGTATAGGCATACACATATACGCAAGTGACTTATAGGCATGATGTTATTAAGATGAGGTGTGCGTGTTCCTTTACAGGCCGTGCCATTCGGAATGAGCTGCCATGTCAGGCGTTCAGACGTCTTTGCCATCTGTGGCACTGATGATCCCTCTGAGACTTTCCCTGAACGCGACTGCTTCCTTTAGTTCGACCGCTCAACTGCGAGGGTCTCGGATAACCCTATGTTTGCTATGAATTACAAGAATAACTTCATTTCTCGAGAAAAATGAATTTGTTGATGCAAGATAATGATAGTGCGGTGAATACAACCCATTTCTCAAGGCCTGGGTAATGAGTGGGCCTCAGCCTAGCCCTTGCATATTGCTCAAAGTTTCACGGGCAATGATAAATAACCTGTTTTGATGGCGTATTTTTCTCCCTCTTGGCCCCAGTCAAAACCTCGGCATCTCACGTTCCCACGCCGCAGGTTAATGATTCGATCAACAGGAGGATGAAAAAAGCTCCTTCGCCGTGTGTATTACATGCGCGGTGTTTTTATTTCTATTTTTCTACGAAAGAAAATGGTAGTTTTCTGTATTTGCTCTACGATTAAATATTTGGATATGCATAATATTAATTTGCCATAATTCAAAACCATATCATAAAAAAACTATAATTGATAATATAAAATAGAGAGATAGAAGAGTGGGGAAAAGGAAAAGGAAAAGGGGCGCATCATTTAGCAGACTTAAATAGGGAACCGCATGGCCATCATGAGACGTTTAATTCGAAGATAGAGTGACTAATTTAGCGACTCCATG
>BOPN01002613.1:172250-177250 GCA_017312705.2 Penaeus japonicus | reverse complement strand
AAGCTGGAACATTTCCTCATGAGCAAATTTAGTTTTATCATCGTCTCATATATTCAGAAGTATTGTCGTTTATAAAGTCTGAAATAACTGAAACCCAAATCAATAAACTGCTCAATTATTCACTCTCATGTATAATTTATTTGACTGTCTGAACATCTTTCTCCCCAACAATGAAGGTGGATGTTTATGCTTCTCAAGTGTCAGTTTAATAGAATATTGCATGCTAAGTAATTTTGGAAGTGAAAATATAGACGCAGGGAGGTCTTTAACAAGATGTTCTTAATTTCATAAATATTCATGAGTGATGCGCAACAGATGGGAGAAATGCACTAAGAGGGATATATTTGTATGCATATTTCACAACGTGATTGTCCTGCGATACGGGAACATCCCACAGTGACGAACAATAAGACGATCTAAATGTGCATGTTTATATTGCACACCCTTTTCCTCTCCACCTACGCTCTCATATTTTCGTTTATACTCCCACTAAGGCCCTAACAGTTCTAACCTATTTGGAAGAGCAACTTCTTTAGAGACAATAAGACATGACCGCACCCACTGGCCGGCACAAAGAACGAGAAACAATAACACACAGAACACAACAAAACGGCTTCAAGATCCCTTCGCAAACCTGACTAAAGGGGTCTTGATCTTCCTTCCACGAGTCGATTAAAAGAGCATCAAGACACTGAATAAAGGGGTTCTGAAGACTCCTAAGAGCATGGCTGAGAGACTCATCGACATTCAGGTCGTGAAGACTTGCTGTGGAGAGGGAGGACGTAATTAGAAGAGAGGTAACAGCTGGTGGGCTTTTATTGGGACAAGTTTCTTCATATATTATCCATCCTATTTTTTTATTCGGTTTTATATTCGATACCAAAAGATGTTGCCTTTTTAAACATTGTTTGAACAATCATTCTGCGCTAAATATATTGCTAGATTTTTGTTTATCGTCAAATCATATACAGATTTCATTTTTTCTTTTTTTCTGTTTCTTTTTAGTACCTAATTGTAATTTAACGATCAATATCTACAAATGACCGTGTAATGTCTGATCTCTAACATGGGTGATTCACAGGATTTTTAGAGATGATCTCATACAAGGGCATACGTTTATGTGCATATTAAATGTGTGTGTGTGTGTGTGTGTGTGGTGTAGTGTTGTGTGTGTGTAGTTTGCGAGCGAATGACTGCGTGCGTGTGGGGCGAGTGGATATTTAAGCCGAAGGGTGATTGTGTTTGGGTATATATTAAGTACATGCAAAAAAAATATTCCACATTACTTTCTCTACAAGATATCAGATATGAAAGAGGATAAGTAAAACCACACAACCTACCCTTATAAAAAAAAAAAAAAAACTTCAAAACTTAATTCAAAAATGTTAAAAAAAAAAAAAAAGAAATAGGGTATGTTAATTTTTTTCGGACATAAAACATTCATGTGTGTTTACTATCGCCTGTGCGCTTTCTGATTCCAAGATAAGCGAGCATTTGGCTCTAATAAGCGTTCATTCATGCTCGCGCTACCAATTATACGCTGCACCGACGCATATATCAGAGAGAAAATATAAGGTCCGGCCGTCGCCTCGCCAAAGGCTTCGATTCCTTCGCCTTCCCTCGCCGCTGCCTCCCTCTCCCTCGCCGCTGCCTCCCTCTCCCTCTCCGGTTCTTTCCGGCCCTCGAGTCCTATTTCGTTCTTGTTGCATCTGTGTCCTTTTCCTTTTATTGTTCCTTCCCTTTGTATCTTGTAGTTCCTTCTGCAAATGGTTATTGTTATCACTGCTGTCTTGTCATCGTTATAAATATTATATATTGTTATATATTTTCATTATTGTTGCGTTGTTATGATAGTGATGGCAAGTCAACCAAATAGTATTGCTATTGTTATTATCTTTATCGTCACTGATATCAGTCTTGATGCTATTATTATCATCATCATCAGTGATGTTGTTCTTGTTATTGCTATCCTTTTACTATAAATGTTTAATGTATAATAACTATGATTATGATTATCATTATCATCGCCATTATAATTGTCATCATTATTATTACTGTAATTGATATAAGGTTGCTGTTTTTTTGTTAACATCATTATCATCATTATTAGTATCATGATCATTATCACTGTTATTATCGTTATCATTATCCTTATCATTGTTATTATCGTTATCATTACTATCATTCTCCTCATTATCGTTATTATTATTGCCATTATTATCATCAGTATCTTTTCCACTATCATTATCATTTTACTGTTATTATCATCATTATCATTTTACTGTTATTATCATCATTATCATTATTATTTTCATCATTATTATAATTATTTATGTTGTATTATCATTATTATTACAATTGTCATTATTATTATTGTTATCATCATCATTATTATTATTATCATCATTATTATCATCATCCTCATTATCATTATTACTGGTACGATTTATTCTTTTGATATCATCGTTGTTATCATTGTTATTATCGTTACTATTACTATTATTATCCTTATCATTATCATTATCAATGTTGTTTTCACTATCTTTATTATTTTCGTTAATATTATCATTATGATCATTATTGCTATTATCAGTATTACCATCATCACTGTTATTATTATCCTTATTGTTATCATTATTGTTAAAATTATTATTGTCGTGATTATTATCATTCTTATTATTGTTGTTTGTATCAATATGATCATCATCCGTTGTTTTACAATCATCATAATTATTATCATTAACTTTATTATCAATATCCTTATCAATATTATCCTTATTATTATTGTTATAATCAATTTTATGATAATATATATTATAAATATAATTATCATTATCATTGTTAATGTTATTATTGTTATTATTGTTAGTCACTATTATTATCATTATCATTATTATTATTATCATTATTGTTCTATTATTTCTATTGTTGTTGTTGTTACTAGCATTACATGATTACCATATCATCAGTATTAGTATTGTCATTATCATCACCGCTATGATCACTCTTATTATCACTATCATTATTATCATTATTATAATCATTTTTATCATCAGTAATATCATTGTTCTTATAATATTTATGATTATCCTTATTATCATGATTACTCATATTATCATCGGTGTTATCCTTTCCCATTTCAATTACTATTATTTGCTGTTGTGGTCATCATAATATTAGTTGTTGCTATTGTAATGATTATTATCATCATTATTGTTTTTATCATTATCGTCACCCCTGTCATTATTGTTATATGTTTCATCATCAATATCTTTATTATTGTTATTATTATTATCATTATTATCATTATTATTATTATCATCATCATCATCATCATCATCATTATCATTATCATTATTATTATCATCATCATCATCATTATCATTATCATTATTTTGTTAACTTTATCATAATATTTATCATCATCATTACTATTGTCATTATCATTATTATGATTATGATTATGTCATTATTATGATTGTGATTATTGTCATCATTATAATCATCATCATCATTATTATTAACATAATTGTCATTATATATTTTATCATTATGATAATAACGAAGATAATCTATAGATGGATTATTGAAGAAATGAATTGATATATTGATTTATTAACTAATAAAAGAATGAATAATGTAGTCCAGAAAGAGATAACCAAATGGATGATAAATGGCCCGGTAGATAACAAATAAATGAATGGAGAACGAGTTAGCATCACAGATTATCAGCACGGTAGGTAATCATATAAAAGTCTAGGTGAATGAAGAGTCATGGGGCAGAAATGAGGAAGAAAGAAGTGACATCAACGTAAACCAAAAGCCGATAAAAACGCAGAAAAAAAGAAAGAAAGAAAAGGCTTATTCAGTTTGCAGCATATGATGGCAGACCTAAATGTGCCTTAATGGAGCAAATGATTTATCCGTCTTTATGGATTCCATGTTCGATGCCCAGGTGCACATTGCACACAGTGACATCTGGTGCCATCATATGTGATCGAAAATGAAAATATTTTGAATAGCTTTTTGTTCATTCTCTCAGCGCACCATGAGCTTGGCGACTTCAGCAATACATCAGTGGATGAAATACGTTTGTCTTTGGTCAATATTTTACGGTGGATTGAAATGCAGCATACCACTTGCTAATGAATTTTAAAGCACTATAACATCCAGCCCGGTGCCTAATGCCGCTGCAACAATAACTGAAACACGACGTTACAAATATACAAGCGATACCAAGTAAGCGACAAGGACACCTCCGGCTTGAATAATCGGCCAGGCATGTTGCAACGGCGTCGCCGTGCACCCATCGCTCACTGGCGCTGCAGAGGAACCAGCCATTGCAATGCCTAACGTACACAACTGTCAGGCTGTGAACTGGGCGACGTCTCGTGCCTGTGCTTATTGGCCCTAAAGCCGGGCGGGGAGATGGATCACTCGACTTTATTTTCCAGATGAATATTTCGCTGCAGCATTTAGAGGGGCATTTAGAAGGAGCGTGCTGGGACTGTAGAATTGCAGATTTAGGAGCTTTGCTATTAGTTATCAAGTTTGGAAGCTCACATGTAGGTTCTCGTTATCCTTATACAGCAGCTGAACAAATAGTCCTTTGCAGAAAATGCTTTGCCGCACACTGCACAACACACGCTGTGCAGTGTGCGAGGACATTGTTCTTCCAGTTTTGCTCGAGTAAACGCATAATAAATCTGTTAGCAAACCGTGATGTAAACTGCAATATATGTTTAAATGGTTTTATGAGGACCGCGCATTCCGCGAAGTAAAACAAATAAGCACATACTCAATATGCTAATTTTCCTATGTTAATGACCTGCAATATTTCAACCAGGTACTTCGATTCGCTATTGCCAACATGAGGTTTTCCCGTATATGCAAATGCACTACTGTTTTACTTTCTCTTGCATAAGTGTCTCTCGTTCTCAACTGCAACCTTTGACCATTCGGAAAGTGGAGCGAGATAGCGCGCTCTCCCGGACCCATGG
>BOPN01002613.1:144750-149750 GCA_017312705.2 Penaeus japonicus | reverse complement strand
TGCACACACACACACACACATACATCTACGAGCCATCCCAAGCCCCTCCCGCCACAGACGGAGCTCCTCCCTCTGCCAAATCCATAAATTAATTATCAGATTAAAAACCCGCGCTATCGGAGGGCCGGCCCGTCGCCCTCCCTGGCGGCAACACCCAAAATGCCGTAAAAAGAAAACGGAGATAAAACAACCTCAGTCAAATTTCGTCGGTTTCTGCTACTTATTCCCAGGCGTCCGTGTCACCCTGTAGCCCACCCCTCCTCCCCCTCCTCTCCCCGCCCGCAAGAAGATAAAATCTCCCCCCGCCCGCGTAATGATGTCAATCTGCCAAACTGATTAAATGAGAGCCGCAAAAAAGGACACTACTGTCTCGGCCACCTTCACAGCTTCATCTTCGGGTTGGCAACACTGACACTCCCGCAACGACAATACCGTCGAAACCTTTGCAACGCTGCCACAAGCAGCTGACGTGTTGGCACAAGAACTCAGCCTCTCACCAATTACCCTCAAGGAAGACGAGATGAATCTGTCAGGAATCCCTCGTCATCGACATCCTGCTGATCAGGGCTTGTGACTCCGGAGAGAAAAAAGGTTTGTCGGTTGATATATTGCAATTTCCTTTCCGCGTGCAATAGCCCCCCTCATTTTTGTCGTCTCCGAGCGACGTAGCCTACATTTTCCCTTTGGAGAAAGCGAGAGCGCTTGCATCTTGAGCTCATGTACACGCACCCCACAAAAGTTCTGATATCCCATGAGAAAGCTTCTTAATCTCCGAGAGAAACAAAAGAGGAACGCCTTCCGTTTTGAAAGACTGCATCTACCTATCCTATGGCGAGAGAGACATAATACATACCAGACTAAAATAGACTTTGCCTCTAATATCACAATCAAAAAGATAGCATCTATACGTGAGAATTATATGTAAATTCGGTTTCCACAGGTCACAGGTTAAACATACCAGTGGAGATTCTTCAACATAAATTTCTTATAGCTATCATCATCCAGCATGTATGAATTAGTGTTAAGGAGCTACAGTGTCGAATCTCAACTACTTGGGATATCCTCGCCAGCGCACACTCACACGTTAGCCCCGAGGCCCGCCCGCTCTCTGCTCGTTGCCCGCCCTTCCTCGTCTTTCTTTTCTGGTGGCTCCTCTCCTTCTACTCTTTAGTTTATCTCTCTCTCTTTCTATCCCTCTCTCTCTTTCATCTCAATTGCAGTTATATTCACTATATATTTATATATATATATATATATATATATATATAGAGAGAGAGAGAGAGAGAGAGAGAGAGAGAGAGAGAGAGAGAGAAAGAGAGTATTTGTGTGTGTGTGTGTGTGTGAGTGTGTATATGTGCGTTTGTGTTTCTGTAAAGAAAAGGAGTTTTTAAGTGGGGGAGGGGGGGGGGAAGGGTGGCTGGCATAAACAGCGTGAGTGTGTTCCTGTAAAAAAGTCCTATTGCTTTCCACGAACGTATCATTCTCTATTTCAGCGTCCGAGTGCTCACTCCTCAGCAAACACGACTCAACCGCGTTGATGGTCAGTGCATTGTCCTACACTGAAGTCAGACAAAGTGCTACGTTTGTCTCGTGATCCAAGCCATATTCAGACAAGTGCTGGATGATACATCATATTCAGATTCCCTGTCAAACTGTGATTAGAAAAGAGCAACCCGGCTCACCATGCCAATTCATTCTCATTCCTTCACGGATCCCCTTCACTTCACTCTCCCACTAAACACAAAGATGTGTGTGTGTTTATGTGTGTTTGTGTGTGTTTGTGCACACACACACACACACATACACATCTACAGAGCCATCCCAAGCCCCTCCCGCCACAGACGGAGCTCCTCCCTCTGCCAAATCCATAAATTAATTATCAGATTAAAAACCCGCGCTATCGGAGGGCCGGCCCGTCGCCCTCCCTGGCGGCAACACCCAAAATGCCGTAAAAAGAAAACGGAGATAAAACAACCTCAGTCAAATTTCGTCGGTTTCTGCTACTTATTCCCAGGCGTCGTGTCACCCTGTAGCCCCTCCCCCTCCTCCCCCTCCTCTCCCCGCCCGCAAGAAGATAAAATCTCCCCCCGCCCGCGTAATGATGTCAATCTGCCAAACTGATTAAATGAGAGCCGCAAAAAAGGACACTACTGTCTCGGCCACCTTCACAGCTTCATCTTCGGGTTGGCAACACTGACACTCCCGCAACGACAATACCGTCGAAACCTTTGCAACGCTGCCACAAGCAGCTGACGTGTTGGCACAAGAACTCAGCCTCTCACCAATTACCCTCAAGGAAGACGAGATGAATCTGTCAGGAATCCCTCGTCATCGACATCCTGCTGATCAGGGCTTGTGACTCCGGAGAGAAAAAAGGTTTGTCGGTTGATATATTGCAATTTCCTTTCCGCGTGCAATAGCCCCCTCATTTTTGTTGTCTCCGAGCGACGTAGCCTACATTTTCCCTTTGGAGAAAGCGAGAGCGCTTGCATCTTGAGCTCATGTACACGCACCCCACAAAAGTTCTGATATCCCGTGAGAAAGCTTCTTAATCTCCGAGAGAAACAAAAGAGGAGCGCCTTCCGTTTTGAAAGACTGCCTCTACCTATCCTATGGCGAGAGAGACATAATACATACCAGACTAAAATAGACTTTGCCTCTAATATCACAATCAAAGAGATAGCATCTATACGTGAGAATTATATGTAAATTCGGTTTCCACAGGTCACAGGTTAAACATACCAGTGGAGATTCTTCAACATAAATTTCTTATAGCTATCATCATCCAGCATGTATGAATTAGTGTTAAGGAGCTACAGTGTCGAATCTCAACTACTTGGGATATCCTCGCCAGCGCACACTCACACGTTAGCCCCGAGGCCCGCCCGCTCTGCTCGGTGCCCGCCCTTCCTCGTCTTTTTCTGGTGGTCTTCCTCTACCCTTCTACTAGTTTATCTCTCTTCTATCCCTCTCTCTCTCTCTCTCATCTCAATTGCAGTTATATTCACTATATGTATATATATATATATATATATATATATATATATATATATATATATATATATATATATACATATATATATATGTATATATATATATATACATATATATATACATATATATAAATATATATATATACATATATATATATATATATATATATATATATATATATATATAATTTATATATATATATATATATATATATATATATATATATATATATATATATATTTATTTATATATATATATATATATATATATATATATATATATATATACATATATATATATGTATATATATAAATATATATGTATATATGTATATATGTATATATATATATAATGATAATAATAATGATAATATATATATATATATATATATATATATATATATATATATATATATATATATCAGTAAACTCCAAGTCATAAGAAAATTTGCATTTAAATCTACTTTCAGAAAGATATGCACGACCGACGAAAATCTGGATGATTACCCATGCATATACGACAGTGTATAGGTCTAAAGTATGTTGCCTTGTAGAGATAATCTTCACATCTGCATCTCCCAAAACCAGACAGAAAACATCACAAGTGTTTCTCAGAACCCACAGTACAATGGGACAAGTGATGACCCAAAAACTTACAACGCAAATGAAATGCCAGATGACGTGACCATGTAAGCGACAGCGTGCTGAACGTGCGATCACTTTAAGGTATATGACCTCACCTCAAACCACCTTTACACAACATTTCAGCCATTGTTAGCTTCAGGTAAGCTTTACGCCTCTCCGGTACTCTTTATGTAACCTACTGTATAACTGTACCTTACGTTGTTTCGTTATACGATTCAGTGAATGTTCTCAGCGGATGAGAAAAAAAGCGACACCGATGAATGCATGACTAAGTTGTAGAGTGTAGAATCACTGAAGAAGGACATGACCTGAGAAAAAGAACATGTATATGCATCCTATGAGGTGTGTCGAAAAGGAGTATGGTGAAAGGGGAAAGGGAGAGATGGTGAGGGGATCGGAGTGAACTAAAGTATGGTGTAAAAAAGGAATAAGTGATATATGAGTTCAAGGGTAAGTGTGTAGGGTGATTTATCTAAAAAGACACAAAAAGTATGGAAGGTGAAAGGATGGGAAGTGGTAAGCTTTCTCTCTAATCCTTTTCCCTCGCTCTCTCTCTCTCTCTCTCTCTCTCTCTCTCTCTCTCTCTCTCTCTCTCTATCTATCTATCTATCTATCTATCTATCTATCTATCTATTTATCTATCTATATCTATCTATCTTTTTTTCTATCAACCTATCTCTATCTCACTCTTTCTCTTTCTTTCTCTCTCTTTCTCCCTCTCCCTGTATCTCTCTTAAAGTTATCCACACAAGCAAATCAATGTAGGAGTCTGATGAATAACAAAATACATTCCTTGCATTACAAAAAAACAAAGAAATCACCATATGATTACACATATTCATCCATCACCGATATTTGACACAAGTTGGAATAAGCAAACAATGTTATCCTAACACGACAAGGCTTCGATGTGATTCAAAGACCAGGAACCCCCTGTCGTCGACAACATACCTTTTATCTTCTGTTCTTTCTTCTTTCTTCAGAGAACCTCATTCATTCATCGGTA
This sequence comes from Penaeus japonicus, assembly GCA_017312705.2. Classification (NCBI taxonomy): domain Eukaryota; kingdom Metazoa; phylum Arthropoda; class Malacostraca; order Decapoda; family Penaeidae; genus Penaeus; species Penaeus japonicus. The sequence goes on along the minus strand of BOPN01002613.1, from coordinate 145,106 downwards.
TCATGATCAGCTGATTTCCCTCTGTCTCCTTGCCTCTCTGCTGCCCACCGCAAGCACGGAAACTATGCCATTATGACCCATTAACGCATTAAGATCCCGTTTACAGAAATTAGTCTCCAGTGAGGCGTGCATCCTCTATTATTCTGATTAAAAGTATTTATAATTGATATTTCACTTGGAAAAGATTATGTAATCGTTGCTAGTTTGAAACAAAGAAACTATCTTTTTGCTCTACCCTCACATGAAGATGGTAGAAAAAAGGAGTATTGCAGGAATAAACAACATGAAGATAATATTCTTTCTTTCTTTCTCTCTCTCTTTCTCTCTCTCTCTTTCTCTCTCTCTTTCTCTTTCTT
>BOPN01002613.1:82250-84750 GCA_017312705.2 Penaeus japonicus | reverse complement strand
CCTCGAAAAATGGGTCCCTCTCTCCCCCTCTCTCTCTTCTCTGTCTATCTATTTATCTCTCTTCTTTTTCTCTCCTACTTCGCCTTTTGTTCCTTCACTTCTGTCTTTGGACCAAAATAGCACATCTAAACATAAATCTGAACATTGAGAGACTTTATCTCAGTGTGTTTATTTCAGCCCTTTGCTGGCGGTTCTAGTAAAATGAAGTCTGAATCGTAAATACATTTAGTGTTTGTTTTGCAGAACTCGGAGGCTTGGCTTGATTGCGTGAGTAACGCCTGCATATATAATGGACGCACGAAGCCCTCAACTTTTCTTTTTCTCTTTTTTCTCTCTCTTCAGCTCTTTTGTTTTATCTATGAAATTATCAGAATCTCTGTGCTTTTGGCCAATATCTTTATCGTGAAGGAATGGGTGCTGTCTGTTCCCTTGCATCTTCTATTAATTTCACCGCGAGCTTTCTCACTGAAAACAGAAAGGCTCGTTTTTACTGATTTCTGTTTTGTTTTGCTTTGCTTTGTTTTTCTTCTGGTTGCAACATGGTAGCGGCGGCGGAGTAGTCGGATTGCCGGTCTTTAAATGCATGCATCAGTGACTTCATCTTAGATGCTTCTATATTGTTCCCGAGGATAAAGAGCTGTTTCTCGAATATCTTATTCTCCTGAAGTGAGCCCCTGAATTCCCCAAGATGGTTCATATATCTGTGAAAAGTTTGTCGGTAACACACTCGTAATTAAATTTCAAATTGGGTTTTGTATGTCAGCATTAGTAAAGCATAGAGATTAACATTGCATTTTCTGTTGCCTTTATAAAGCTACTTATAGAATAGGTAATGTCCTGTTGTATTAAATAAACATATTTTGCGAAGAAAATGCTTTTATAGAAAGTAGCTCTAGCTTTTATCCACTTTTCTCCAGTCGCATGAGTTAAATACGACTTGCTTTTAATTTAACTAAAACTAAATGGATGAATAAATGAATGAGGAAAAATAGTTATATGTTCTCCACATTGTGATACATTGTTTTTCCTTAGGTGAATATTACTTTGTTTTTCTGTCAATCATTTTGCGCAATCATGAAATATACAAGGAATTAACAATAATCGAATTAATTCATTAGTTATAATCAATACTACTACTGTTACCTACTACTTCTTCAACTACTACTAATAATTATAATAATAATAAAATATTAATATTATTATTATCATTATTACTGCTTTTAATCTTCGCTGTTACTATTGATATTATGATTACTATTACCATTGCAACTACTAATACTACTACTAATGATAATGATGATGGTAATAATAGTAATAATGATAATAATAATTATTATTATTATTATTATTATTATTATTATTATTATAAAGATGATGATAACACTAGTATTAAGGATATTAATAATAATAATTGTTATTATTGCCATAGTACCAACAGTAATAATAATAATCCATCACAATCTTATCCAAAGGAGCGAAAATACAAAGGGGAGGATGCGACTCGCAATCAACTTTTATACCTTGCTCGGAGGAGCCGAAGTCGCTAATACACATTGTATGCAGGTGAAGTTTAAAAGAACATTGTGCCATACGACAACTAGCAGCTGACTGAATGGCAACTTCATTTTCACCACAGTAGATAAATTCAAGTACTCGAATGAAATGGGTCTGATTTTCGTGTCTCTTCCAGGCTGAGTCCCTGCTTGCTTGCTATTCCAGCGAACTGTGCTTCTCCCCCTGCGCTCCTCTGTTAGAAGCTGTCCTTTTAACTCGGTGAGCAGCCAACCGTTCTTACCTCTGTTGTGTTTTTATTTCTCCCAGTCTTTCTTATCCGGTTTCCCTTTCTCCTTGCAGTCGGTCTGGAGGAGGCGTCGGGGGGGGGGGGGGAGAAGAGAGGGAGAGAAGAGAGCTAAGAGCTTTTGCCCTGAGTGCTGTTGTCAACTGATCCTGGAGGAGTTGTTGGGGTGCTTCCCTCTTGCCTCCCTCTTGCTTCCCTCTTGCTTCCCTCCCCGTTCTCTAGAATCACCAATCCATCCCCTCCGTGACGTCAGCGATTGGGTCATGCTCTGGCCTGTGGCGGCTCCGGGCACTGCTCTTTGTTGTAGTTCCCGGGTCTCAGCCTTAACTCGCTTTTCGCTTCTTTGTGACCAGGATTGCTGACTCCTGACTCTACTTTCGTCCTCTCGCCCTGGTTGACGCACACTTTTCTCATGAGGGGTCCGGTGCCAAGCGCAATGTTTTTCCTACGGCGGTTTGTAGGCACTCTATTATTAATACAGGCCTCAAATGTGCATGTGCAATGTCAACTTCCAGAATCCAATTCTAATTTATCTCTGGATCAGCATTAAATTTCGAGCTCAAATATCAATCCTCCACATGCGCGGACGGAACTAGTTAATCCCGCAGATCACGTGTTGCTACAGCATGGTTGCGTCATCAATTGCATGAGATTTTGGGTTAACGTTGCAGTTAACAATGTTTTTTTTAGGAATAATACCAC
>BOPN01002613.1:22500-30000 GCA_017312705.2 Penaeus japonicus | reverse complement strand
GTATTGGAGCAGTACAGCACCAAGTCCACAATCAGAAGCGTCTGTTCGGAGTATGAATGGTATATTAGAACTAGTAATTTGAGAACAGGAAACTGACACAATATCGACTTCAACTTCTCAAACCTTTCAGCCAGTTCACCGTCCACAGCAAAGGTTCCCTTTACGTTCTTACGTAGAGATCGTATTACTGGAGCAGTTAGTTCGGATGCCTGAGGAATAAACATACGATAGAAAGAAATCATACCAAGGAAAGATCGAAGTGTCTTCTTAGTAGTGGGTGTTGGAATTTGCATCAGAGCATCTATTTTGTCACATTGGGGTTTCAGATGTTTACCATCTATCACAAAACCTAAATATCTTATTTCATTAAACCCAAACCGACATTTTGAGGGTCGAACTGTCAAGTTGTGGTCTCGCAGACGTTCAAGTACTGAGACAATAGCTTCTAGATGTAGTTTCCATTCTTTAGCATAAATGAAAATGTTATCAAAATAAAATGCTACATTAGGTAATCCTACTAGAATGAGCCTCATAAGTCTAACATAGGTAGCACAAGCAGTTACTAACCCGAATGGTAGCCTGCAGAACTCCATTAAACCTTTGTGTGTTGGAAAAGCTGTCAGGGGCTTAGATCTTTCAGAGAGTGGAATCTGATAGTAAGCCTTTGTCAAGTCTAGCTCGGAGAAATATACAGCACCATTAAACTTATGGAGATCATCTTCTATTTTACAGGCGGGTTCAGCATGAAAAACTGTGACAGAGTTAAGGCTTCTATAATCTATAGCCATTCGATACGTACCATCGATTTCCGTACTATTTACCACGGGGGGAACAATGAGGAGACGATGATAACCCAATGATTCCTTGTTGTAGTTGATTCACCTCTCTTCCTCAAAAGGTGATTGCAGATGAAGGGGTATAGGATATATCTTAGGTTTCAGGCGCTCGGTAGTATTGAGGGTGATGTCATGCTCAATAAGATGTACAACCTGAGTTTCCGAAAATAGATCTGAGTAAATCTTTTATCAGATTATGGATGTCACACTGCTGATCTTGTGATAGTTCTGAACTAATTTCCGCACATGAAATGTCATTAGATCGTAAGGAATCTTCTCTACCATCAGGTGTAACAGGATACTCATCACTTTCTACATCTACCACACATGACTGAGCAAACATCAAGACATACCGGACAGCTATGTGGATATTCTGACTCTCGTCTATTACCTGTGCCAGAGAAACGTTAGCTCGTCTGTGATACCTTTTTAGAAGATTTGCATGATAAAGTTTGGGCTGTCCATTTTCCTTTATCAAATAGTTGACCTTATTCCTCCTCTCCATCACGATATGTGGACCACTCCAAGTCATCAGAAGTTTATTAGCAGTATCCGGCAAGAGTACCAACACTTTACCTGGATTGTGAACGATCTTGGGGACTTAATATCACATGATCTATACCTTGTGGAGTTGATGTCAGCATTGATGAGCTGCTATCTTTGCACACTCCTCAAGCTTATCCCTGAGCTCTATCACATACTGGAAGGAAGATCTCTCGTCATCTTTGATACTCTTGTCCTCCCACAGATCTCTCACCGTTAGAGGACCTCGAACAGCACGACCATACAGGAGTTCGAAGGCAGAAAATCCTGTTCTGTCACTCGGAATTTCTCTGAGGTAAATAAAGTAGGAATGAGATATCGGTGCCAATCTCTTGGTTTGTCCACACACAATTTTCGAAGCGAGGCTTTCAGTGTACAATGAAACCTTTCAACCCTACCATTTCCACTGGGGTGATATGGAGTAGTAAACAGAGGTTTGATACCCAACAATTTGTGAAGTTCACCCATTAATTGTGAAGTGAACTGTGTGCCTCTGTCAGAAAGAATTTCTCTGGGGATACCTACCCTGGAAAATATTACTAATAACGCTTCCGCGACAGATACCGAGTCGATCTCTCTCAAGGGGAATTGCTTCAGGGAGCCCAGGCAAAGTCCATATGCTAAATATATTTGTGACCATCATCAGAGGGAGGACTTAGTGGACCCACTATATCTATGGCAACACGAGAAAAAGGCTCCGTCATTATAGGCATTGGCTTAAGGGGAACGGGTTTCACTCTCCCTTTGTGTGACATTCTTTGACATTTATCACAAGACCGACAAAAATCCCGCACATCACATCCCATACCTGGCCAATAAAAATGATCTGTTATCCTTCTCAAGGTCTTGCGATGTGAAAAATGGCCGGCAAGAGGAGACTCGTGAGCTATGTGGACGTTACTATTGCTCGGCAGTCGGAAAAGGTACCACTAAAGACACTTCCTCAACATTATCTTGAAAGTTAGAATTTATGCATTTCCGATAAAGCAACCCATCAATTTTAACAAATTCAAAAGTCATACCATCACGGGTGTTGTGCACTTCCCCCGACTCGACCTTCTCCCTGATTGAAGACAAAGATGGACAGGAACTCTGCAACTTTGCAAATTCCGTCGGAGTGATGCTTAGGGGCTCGAGCTTTGGTAAAACGAGAGGATGGATCCTTTTGTTCTTGGATGACCTTGTCTGTACAGCCTGTACCTGATCATTGTTATGAGTGGAAGAATCATTAGTCATTTCAGAAATATCAGAATAGGAATCACGCACTCCCGGGATATTGCCGATGAGTACACTACAAAATTTAAGAGGTGCTCTTAAAGCGTTAGTCCATCCGACAAAGTAGGGGCATGCGATGTAACAGCGCACCTGAGGGAAATAATTCACTCTCCCTAGATAATCATTAACTTTCACTAATTTACTGTTACTGGTATCAATATTTGGCAATACTTCCTCTGAAACCATAACACATGAACAGCCAGAGTCTCGTAGAATAGTAGAAACCCTCTGCCCATTCACAGTACCATTAGCCAGAAATTTACGTGGAGTCGTATCAGACAAGGAAAAACCAACCTTTTCAATCTTTTTCTCTGTAGAGATACTTTTAAAAGCTAAAGGATTCTTTGGACACCGATTCCTATAGTGACCAAAATCCCCACAACTGTGACATTTGATTTGGTTGCTGTTGAAATTTTCCCTCGTGACGGAAAAATGATTAGCGGGCTTACTCTCGACACTTCTTTTACTTTTGACGGAAGTTACATTTGACTTGGGGTAAGCATTATGAGCAGTAGCCCAGTTATCCGCTAGCTGTACTGTCTGATCAAGAGTAGGTACATTATGTTCTTTAATGTAAGTTCGAATATCTGGAGAAAGGGAAGATTTAAACTGATCCAGTAACATAAAGCTTCTAAGTGACTCGTAAGATTTTTCGAGACCGCTACTATCTACCCACTGATCAAAAAGTCTGCCGAGATGAATAGAAATTGTTTATGTGTTTCTTCAACTTTATTTTAGCAGCTCTAAAATCGCCGATAAATCCATTAGGGTCGCAAAATCCATTGAGAAGGGCTTCTTTCAACTGTTTATAATCAGCAGTTATTTCAGGTGATAAAGACGTGTATATATCCACTGCTTTCCCGGTGAGCAAGCTCCCTAAACGCACAGCATAAGTTTCCTCACTGATGTCTAAAAGACTGGCAACACGTTCGAAGCGAATGAGGTAAGAGGCAAAGTCTTCGCCCTCTTGGTACACCGGTAAATTAGGTCTTACGGCACCACTTACATTAAGGGGAGACAAAGAATTATTAATGTGATTACCAGCAGTAATTCTAGCCAATTCTGAACAGAGCTAACCTCACTTTTCTCTTTCTGCCTCTATCCTAGCCTTTTTCATTCTCTCTTCCTCGGCCTTTCCTCTTTCTCTTTCTGTCATTTTCATCCAGCCTCTTTATATTCTCTTCCTCGAAATTTTCCTCTTTTCGCTTCCAACTCTTTCCCAACCCTAATTCTTCTCTTCTCTATTTCGCTCCTCTCTTGCAATAGCTTGCTGGTTAAGAACATATTTAGGTATATCATCGCCTTGTAAACCTAAGGCTTCAGCCTGTTCTTTAAGATTATTGATAGAGAGATCACAGTCAGGCATAATTAAATATGTACACTTAATATGCAATATAACAATTTCAGCTATGTTTGATGAATAGAGGGCCGTAACCCGCACCTAGCAAACAATTTAGAAGGTGTAGTAATCCTGCACCTAGAATATGATTAAACGGTCTTACTGTACAGGATGCTGAATCAGTAGTAAGGTCCATAAGCATTACTCAATATAAAGGTGGGCCTCTCCCACACTTCCACCCGTCACGTAAGGACAATGTGGCACTCGTCTCCGGGCCCCAAGGACGACAAGCGAGGATGGGTATCCTGTACTTATAAATCCCCCAAAACCTCAGAAATCAGACATCCTGGCAAGGTCGCCACTTGTGAATAATTAGGTTCTTTTAGTAATCAAAGGATGTCTTCAGTTCCCAGGTTTATGATAAACACCAGTAATCACGTATATATTTGTTTATTTCAATCAAAATAATTAAGGGATAATTGTTAAATAAAATAAATAAGGATGAACATGAATTACCGTCACCAAAATTTAACCCTTTTCTCTCAAATAAGTTCCAAGATAAATTAACTAAATTAATTAAACTGTCACCTGAAACGGGGTGAACCTTAAAATTTACGACAATATATTCAACAACGCTGAAACCCTACCGAACCGCCACCAAACAACGCTGGAAATTTCCCTACAAAAAAATAAATAAAATAAAAATATTCACCGAGAACCAAGCCAACGTTTCTACCAACGTTGGAAGTTTCTAACAACGCAGGAAGTTTCTAACAACGCTGAAAGACCTAACCAAAATAAACAATAACAACGAACGCTTACACCATATTGATACCAATCAGAAAGAACGAAAAGACACCACGCCCCCGTAACTCGGCCCTCAGCTGCAGTAAGGTGTGTCTTCCCTGGTGCTTACGAGCGATCTGCCGCCACGCCCCCTTTTCCACCTGTAAGCGGGACGAGTCGAAAAGTCGAGTGAATCGACCTGAGGGTTCAGACAGCTCGCCCGAACCTTAATTTTGGAATGTATTCGTACAGTTTTCCTCTGTAGAAGAAATTTTCAATTACAAGAAAAAATGAAACATACTTTGTTGTAATTGAAATTATTCACAATATATATATATATATATATATATATATATATATATATATATATATATATATATATATATTCATATATATGTGTGTGTATGTGTGTATGTGTGTGTGTGTGTGTGTGTGTGTGTGTGTGTGTGTATGTGTGTGTGTAATTATATCTAAATACATACGTGCATGCGCGCGCGCGCGCGCGCGCGTGTGTGTGTGTGTATGTGTGTGTTTCTTTATGTATACGGCAACTACTTAAGTAATCGCAACAGACTATTATCGCACGTACTATAATCGTAATAAAAAAGAAACAGCAAAAAACAGAGCAGGGGCCTTTGTGCCATCGAGATATCCAACGATAAAGTGAGTGTAACAAGATCTAAAACTATTGACGAACAAGATTTAAAAAAAAAAAAAAAAAAAAAAAAAAAAAAAAAAAAAAAAAAAAAAAAAAAATTGCTTAACAAGAACTAAAATCATTTGATTGAGTTCAATATAAAAAAAATATATACAGAAAAGAAATAGGTAAGACTGAATAATTACAGCTTTTGTGTTGGAAAATCATTGTCTCGTTTTTTTCTAAATCTAAAAATTATAAAATTAAAACTATTAACTAACAAGACCTGACACTATTGACGACCGAGAACTAAAACCATTTACTAACAAGAACGAAAATTATTGACTAACAACAACTAACAATGAAGGTTGATAAGAAATGACGGCATTGACTTGTTGAGTTCTCTAGCTCGCAAGGAGGAAAAACAATAAATACATTAACAGTCAAATATGAAGAAGAAAAAAAAAGTAATTAAACTCACGAGCAGGTAACAATGGCGCCATTGTGTATGAGGTGGATATGATTAAACAAATTTTGAAGAAAAAAAAATGAATCAGAAAACAAATATTTCTCAAACTAACGCTTAGATAATTTATCGAGTAAACATAAGAGCATTACCCTACTAAAGAATTCAATGGTGCTCATTTCTCAACAACTACTAACTTGTCCAATATAACGTGTGATCTACGTGGCGCCATCTACCGTCCGGATTTGAAAGCTGAAATCGCATTATCTGTAAAGCCGAAATGTGACATTCCATAATGTTCTGGGTGTAATTTCCTGTGGGAATAATAGGAAGCGGGTAGGGAAAGAATTCGAGGGAGAGAGAAATGGCTGGAAGGGGGGGAGAGGGCAAGATGAGAGGGAGGGAGAGGAAGGGGTTGGGGGAGAGGGAGAGGGAGAGAATGAAAGAGAGAGCGGGGGAGAAAGGAGGGGAGGGAGGGAGGGAGGGAGAGAAGAAGAGAGCGTGAGAGAGGGAGAGAGGGAAATAAAAAGAGAGCGAGATAGGTAGAGGAGAAAGCGCGAGAGAGAGAGAGAGAGAGAGAGAGAGAGAGAGAGAGAGAGAGAGAGAGAGAGAGAGAGAGAGAGAGAGAGAGAGAGAGAGAGAGAGAGAGAGAGAAGAAGAGAGCGTGAGAGAAGGAGAGAGGGAAATAAAAAGAGGAGGAGAGCGAGATAGGTAGGGGAGAAAGGGAGAAAGCGAGAGAGAGAGGGGGGGGGAGGGAGAGAGAGAGAGAGAGAGAGAGAGAGAGAGAGAGAGAGCGTACGATGCGGAAAGGAGATGGAAGGAGAAAGATGAACGTCGAGAGAGAAAAGAAGGCAGTATTCAGCGTATAAACTTGCGAAATTGTTTTGATCATTTTAATCGTTGTATGTTAATTGAATGCAAAGAATCATCTATACTGATTTTATAACACTATTTCAATTCAAAACATTCACATCAATGCCAGACCTTTACACATTATACTTCATAAGATATCATGCATGTGTGTTTCTACTTAGCACTGGTGTGTGATAAACATCATATGCAGAAAAACGAACTATATATTACTGAGATAATGCCAATAAAGATTATGATGATGGTGACAAGATAGTGACTATTTGTGATGATGATGATAACAATAATAACAATAATAACAATAATGATAATGATTACGATGATGGGAATGATAATATTAATCATAGTAAGAATGATAATGGTAATGATGATAATAATAAGATAATACAAATAATGAATTAATTATATCAATGATAATAAAAATGATAGAAATGAAAATAATCATCATGATGATAATGATGATGATAATGATGATGATGATGATAATGATGAGATAATAGTAATGATGATAATCGTAACAAAAATAACGATAATCATAACAATAATACTGATAACAATAATTACAATAATGATAATGATAGCCTTATACTAATGAATATAATAATGCTATTGTTGTTATCATTGATAATGATAATAATGATAATGACAAGAAAAATAAAGCTGAATTAGCAGAAAGAAAGACATAGAAAAAGAAAAAGAAAGAAAAAAGAGAGAATTGAATTTATTGTATTCTTCCTTTCTGTCTCTC
>BOPN01002613.1:10000-12500 GCA_017312705.2 Penaeus japonicus | reverse complement strand
AATGAATATTCCAATCAGTTGTTTATCCCATATTAAAATTCTAGTACACTCCATTGAGAAACATTTATTGAATTCTAAACCCAAAAATACACCTAAAAAACTACAGTAATTCAGCAAATACAATCACTTTCTCTCCTAACAGACATCGTTCAGGAGTTACCCGACCGAACAACACCCAACACTGCGCTGATGAAACTAGTTCCTCGTTACAATACGTTCGCCACTCAGCGCCAACTGTCATTAATGTCAGACCCATCCAGCCTCAAACTCGATATGTGACATTCCACAATATTCAGATGTAATTATCTGTAAAGTAAATGGAGAGTTAGCTCTGGTTGGCTATTTGCATGGATGGCGAAATATGGAACAGGATTGTTATTATTGTTGTTATTATTTCAGCTAGTGGCAGTGGTGGTAGTAATAGTTTTTTACCGTTATTATTATTACTATTATCATTATCTTTTATATTATCTTTGTTATTATTATTGTTATTATTATTGCTGTTATTATTATTGGTATTATTACCATCATAATTATTGTTCCTATCTTTATTTTTATATTTACATTGGTATCATCATCTTCATTTTCATCTTCATCTTCATCTTTACCCTCATCCTCATTTTCATCTTTACCCTCATCTTCATCTTCATCTTTATAATCAGCTTCAGCTTCGGCTAAATCGTTATCCTCATCATCATCTTCATCACTATCACCTTCATGTCCTCTAATTAGAGAGTTTCGTGAAAAGATTGAACGTAAAACATTGTACAGTATTGCAATATCCCTTAAAGAGAACGGCATTTTATCAGATATGTTACGTAAACACAAGGACTTTGCCTGTAATAGATAAAATTGCAAGGTCTTTCTAGAGTGATATACATGCACTACTATGTCTTATGTATAGCTTTGCCCTAGCATATCAATTGACAGGGTCACAGTAATATCTGCTTCACCAACAATGTATGTCTTAGAATCTACATGAACTGCACAAACTATTTAGGGATAGTTCCTGTGCCTACTCATGTGTATACACTGTATATAGTATGAAAACAATTATCAAAATCAATCAAATCATATAATCTTTATAATCTTCATCTTCATCATTGCGGCATTATAATATGTGACATATACGTTTATCAAAATAGTTCTAAGAATAAAGAGGAGTGCATTTTTTTTCTTCTTTCATTATTATGATCATTTCCACGTGACTTCGTTATCTAACCCCAACTAAGGGAAAAGGAAGAAAATCTGATATGTTACAATTTTAGAAGTGGTTTCCAGTGGCTTCCTTAAGGGGCTTCAATCCAACATGTTCCGAGAAAAGACCTGGATCTTAATCCCAATTTGCGTCCTGGATTTCATATTTCATATTATGAAAGTCTGTCTACCCGTCTTTTGGTAGAGCTCGGTGTCTCACGCCTTATATCTATTTCACTTCGACATTATTTGAAAAATGGGCAGTTATTGGGTGAAAATTTAAAGATGTTTAGCCTAGGTTAAGCTCTCAATGTTTCAAGATCCTGAAAACGCCTTTAATTAAGGACTTCACTCGTTATAGTTCATTCTTACCGAGACATAATTTTTGTCTCGTAGAATGGAAATAGAAATCTAGTAAACAGATACTACTAACCAAAAATGATATTCTCCTTATCTCACTCTCATTCCTTCGCCACTACTGATATTTGATAAAAAGAAAAGAAAAATCCGTAACAAAGAAGATAGTTTAATATCTAAGGCGGAAGCATAGAGAGATTCAGCTTAAAACTTATTCGCAACTTATCTTTATCTAAGACAGTGTTTCCTAACCTGGGGAACGAAACCATAAAGCTAGATATACGAGACGTGTTATCCAACTCTTCCGGTGTTATATTAATTCGTTGCTTTACAAATTAGTATTGCATGTCGCATTCTTGCAATTTTTGGTCGTTTCTTCACTCGCGCTGTACATGTTCCCTTTCACTTTTACTCAGGTGTTTGCCTCCTTCATCTGAACTTGGTCCGACTGGGTCGTCTTATTAATCACGGTCTTCACATTCTCCACGTGATGTAGTTTCTGTTCTTTACTTTCTTTCTTTTTTATTTTGAAATTCCGTCCTTCCAAAACTACGTTACTCAATTTTTGGCGAAGGAGGTGGTACGTTGCAACGAAGTGTGATGATTTGGTGCCAAGAAATTTCATGTCACAGTGGCAGTGGTGCGTTGAGATTTATGGTGAGATTCATGTACTATGCTTTTGAGGAGCACTGTGAAAATATGGTAATATGTGATATTGAAAGGAAGGATGGCAGATGGTAGCCTGTGTATTGCAGAGATGATGATATGTTGTAACAACCATGTGTGGCGAGGGATCTAGAGCTGAAAAAGGAAGACCAGGTTACTTCCCAGTTTACATTCATCATGAGGAGATTTCTGAGGCGCAGAAATAGGTTGGTGATACGATTCCTTTCAACTAGCAGGATTCCATGTAGACTTGTGACATGATCTGATTAGCGTGCAGGAC
>BOPN01002612.1:193913-200875 GCA_017312705.2 Penaeus japonicus | reverse complement strand
TTTTTTTCTCTCTCTCTCTCTCTCTCTCTCTCTCTCTCTCTCTCTCTCTCTCTCTCTCTCTCTCTCTCTCTCTCTCTCTCTCTCTCTCTCTCTATCTATCTCCGTCACCCTTCTCACTCTTTGAATAAAGGAAAAGGTAGATTGATAGATAAATAAACAAGTATAAATAAACAAGTAAATAAGCATAAACAAGTAAACAATAGATAAATAAACAAGTAAAAGATTTAGTATCTAAAGAAAATCCAAAACAAAGAGTAACGGAAGAGGGAAGAAAAGGCAATGGAGTGGAAGAGGAAGATATTCTGTCCCGTCCCCTTCTCTCCTTCCTTCCCCTCTTTTCTTACATGTCTCCTTCACTTCCTCTCTGCCCTTCCCTGTCTTTCCTATCTTCTGTCCTCCTCCATTCTCTTCTCTTCTCTTTCTCTCCTACCCGTATCTTATTCTTCACCTTCCCCTTCTCTCCCATCATTCCCCTTCTCCTTCTCTCTGACCTTTTCACTTTCCCCTTCTCTCTTATTCTCTTATTTTCGCCGTTTTCTCATCCTCTCCCTTTCCCCTCTCCCGTTCTTTTCTCGTCTCCTTTCCCCCCTCCCTGTCCCTTCTTCTTCCCCACCTCATTCCCCATTTTTCCTCTCTCTCTCTCTCTCTCTCTCTCTCTCTCTCTCTCTCTCTCTCTCTCTCTCTCTCTCTCTCTCTCTCTCTCTCTCTCTCTCTCTCTCTCTCTCTCTCTCTCTCTCTCTCTCTCTCTCTCTCTCTCTCTCTCTCTCTCTCTCTCTCTCTCTCTCTCATAAAAAAATAATTAAAAACTGATCTTTATCCTTCTTCATAATGATCTATCTGAATTGTTGTCACTAATAATCCATAATCTTTTTTTTCTCCCTCTTCTTGATTCTTCTTTCCTCTATTTTTTGTGTTCGTTTATAGCTGTGAAGAAGGATAATAACACAGAGAGGCCAAGGTGACGTCTGGAAGATAAAACAAAACAAAGGAAAAAAATATTGCTTTTGACTATGTCTTGGCGTCAAATCAAGGGTGATTATTTCCGCATCGCGCACCTGAAAGAAAGAGAGAGAGAGGGGGAAGAGGAAAGAGAGACAGAGAGAGAGAGAAAGAGAGAGAGAGAGAGAGGAGAGAGAGGGGGGGGGAGGGAAGAGAGAGAGGGAGAGAGAGAGGGGAGGGAAGAGGGGGGGAAGAGGGAAGAGAGAGACAGAGAGAGAGAGGAGGGGGGGGAGGGAAGAGAGATAGAGTGAGACAGAGAGAGAGGGGAGAGAGAAAGAGAGAGGAGAGAGAGAGGAGAGGAGAGGGAAGAAAGAGAGAGAGGGGGGGGGGAAGAGAGAGACAGAGAGAGAGAGAAGAGGGAGAGAGAGAGACAGAGAGAGAGAGAGAGAAGAGAGAGAGAGAGAGAGAGAGAGAGAGAGAGAGATGGTGGTGGTGGTGGTGGTGATGATGGTGGTGGTGATGATGATGGTGGTGGTGATGATGGTGGTGGTGGTGGTGGTGGTGGTGGTGATGGTGGTGGTGGTGGTGGTGGTGGTGGTGATGGTGGTGGTGGTGATGGTGGTGGTGGTGGTGATGATGGTGGTGGTGATGGTGGTGGTGATGATGGTGGTGGTGATGATGGTGGTGGTGATGATGGTGGTGGTGATGATGGTGGTGGTGATGATGGTGGTGATGATGGTGGTGGTGATGATGGTGGTGGTGATGATGGTGGTGGTGATGATGGTGGTGGTGATGATGGTGGTGGTGATGATGGTGGTGGTGATGATGGTGGTGGTGATGATGGTGGTGATGATGGTGGTGGTGATGATGGTGGTGGTGATGATGGTGGTGGTGATGATGGTGGTGGTGATGATGGTGGTGGTGATGATGGTGGTGGTGATGATGGTGGTGGTGAGGATGATGGTGATAGTGATGATGGTGATGATGATGGTGGTGGTGATGATGATGAAAATGATGATGGTGGTGATGTGGATGATGATGAAGATGGTGATGGTGATGATGATAATAATTATAGTGACAGTGAGTATGTAATGTTAACGCTATTGTTAATAATAACGATAACGATGCTGATAGCAGTAATCCTAATGATAACAATAATAATATTAACAAGGGAAAAAAAGCAAAACGTTAACAAAAATAGAAAAAGAATGAAAGAATGAAAGAAAAAAGAAAGAAAAGAGAGAGAGAGAGAGAGAGAGAGAGAGAGAGAGAGAGATAGAGATACACGTGCGTGTGTGTGTTTATATTTGTGATTGTGTATGTGTCAGTGTATGTGTTTGTGTTTGTGTATGTGAATGTGTGCGTGTGAGTGCGCAATTGTACGTGTCCGCCATTTTTCCCCAAAACCCGTCAGTGCAAGAGCGTCGAGCGAGGAAAGCAAAACATGACGGTTGCCATCACACCCGACATCTCACACCGCCGCCTCGCCCGACAGAACCCACAAGAAATATATCCCCGGTGATGCTGACAGTAACTCCCGACGAACGTAAATCTGAAATAGTGCCACGTCGGTGCCACAAAGAATCAGGACAAAAGATAAAGAGAGAGAGAGACAGAGAGAGAGAGAGAGAGAGAGAGAGAGAGAGAGAGAGAGAGAGAGAGAGAGGAAAAAATGGCTATTTGGTCATAACACCAGAACGAAATAATTTTGGAACCTCAGAGCGGTTCGAAGTCATCGCTTTTAACAACATATCATTAGTCTTCTAAAGTGCTTTATAATTTTTTTTTTTTTTTTTATTGTAAGGAAGTTGTGCTCTCTTCTTAATCATCTTTTTATTGGGTCATTAGAAGTGTTTCATTATAATTATCTACACACGTATCAATCGAGGCGTTAATTGCTTCAGTTGCAATTAAATAGCGTCATGCACAGTAATAGTCAGTCAGTATCATTAAGTGTAATTATCTCTGGTGTTTATATGATTACTCTTGGCTTCATTATGACACATAATCCTAACTAACGAAAATGGCATCGTTATCCGATTCATAATCATTATGTTGATATTTTCATGATCATCATCGTTGTGATAATTACCGATGCTTTGCTGGCTGATTTAGATGTAATGTGAACTGGGTTAAAATGGGAGAAAGGGAGAGAGAGAGGGAGGGAGAGAGAGAGAGAGAGGGTGGGGAAGGGAGAGAGAGGAGGGTTAGGAAGGGAGGGAGAGAGAGGGGGGGGTGAGGAAGGGATAGAGAGGGAGGGAGGGAGGGGGGTAGAGAGAGAGAGAGGGAGGGGGGTGAGGAAGAGAGAGGGGGGGTTGAGGGAGGGAGAGAGAGAGAGGGGGGAGGTGAGGAAGGGAGGGGGAGAGAGAGAGAGGGGAGGGGCGTGAGGAAGGGAGGGGGAGAGAGAGAGGGGGAGGGGCGTGAGGAAGGGAGAGAGAGAAAAAAGAGAGAGGGGGATGAGGAAGGGAGAGAGAGAGAGAGAGAAGAAAGAAAAACAGCGAGACGAAAGATATTGCATAAAAGGACATCGTCCAAGACGAAGAAAAAAGAGACAGAATAAATTAATTAATAAAGCAGCAAATAAACAATTAAGAAGAAAAAAGACTCACAAAAAACAACAACAAGAGTGTTGCAACCATGCACGACGCTAGAGCTACTTACATTGTTGTGATGATCTGGCAAATTGCGTAATTAAATCCGGAATGAGGAGGGGGAGAAGGGGTGGTGCGGGGAGAGGAGAGGGGAAGGAGGGAAGAAGAGGAGAGGAGAAGGCGAGGAGAAGGGGAGAGGGGAGGAGAGGAGAGGGAGGGAAAGATGGAGAGGGAGAGCGAGGAGAGAAGGGAGGAGAGGGAAGGAGGAAGGTGAGGAGGAAAGATGGAGAAGGAGAGCGAGGACAAGGGGAGAGAGGGGGAGGAATGAGAGGAGAGGGAAGAAGGAAGAGATTGAAGGAGTGAGGGGGTGAGGAAGGGAGGGGAAGATTGAGAGGGAGAGAGCGAGGAGAAGGGAAGGGGAGGAAGGAAAGGAGAGGAAAGATTGAGAGGGAGAGAGCGAGGAGAAGGGGAGAGGGGGGAGGAAGGAGAGGAGAGGGCGGGAAAGATGGAGAGGGACAGAGCGAGGGGAAGGGGGAGAGGGGAGGAAGGAGAGGAGAGGGAGGGAAAGATTGAGAGGGAGAGAGCGAGAAGGAGAGGGGGAGGAAGGAGAGGAGAGGGCGGGAAAGATGGAAGGGACAGAGCGAGGGGAAGGGGAGAGGGGGAGGAAGGAGAGGAGGGAGGGAAGGTGAGAGGGAGAGAGCGAGGAGAAGGGGAGAGGGGGGAGGAAGGAGAGGAGAGGGCGGGAAAGATGGAGAGGGACAGAGCGAGGGGAAGGGGAGGGGGAGGGAAGGAGAGGGAGAGGGCGGGAAAGATGGAGAGGGACAGAGCGGGGAAGGGGAGAGGGGGAGGAAGGAGAGGAGAAGGAGGGGAAAGATGAAGAGAGAGAGAGCAAGGAGAAGGGGAGAGGAGGGGGGGAATGAGAGGAGAGGGAAGAAGGGAAGAGACTGAAGGAGGGAAGGAGAGGGAGGGAAATATTGAGAGGGAGAGAGCGAGGAGAAGGGGAGAGGGGGGAGGAAGGAGAGGGAAGGAGGGAAGGAGAGGGAGAGAGCGAGGAGAAGGGGAGAGGGGGGAGGAAGGAGAGGAGAGGGAAGAAGGGAAGAGACTGAAGGAGGGAAAGATTGAGAGGGAGAGAGTGAGGAGAAGGGGAGAGGGAAGGAGGGAAGAGACTGAAGGAGGGAAGAGATTGAAGAAGGGAAGGTGAGGGAGGGAAAGATGGAGAAGGAGAGAGTGAGAAGGGGAGAGGGGGGGAGGAAGGAGGGAAGGAGAGAGAGGAAAAGACGGAATACAGAGGGTGAAAAGATGGAAGAAGAGAGAGAGAAGGACGGAAGAAGCAAATGGAAAGAAAGATGGAGGAGGAAGAGTGAGGGAACGATAGGTGAAAGAAGGAGGGAAAAGGGGGGACGGAAGGATGGAAGAAGCAAAGGGAAGGAAAGAAGGAAGAAGAGGAAGAGAAAAGTGGAAGAAAAATGGGGAAGGCAGACCGAGAAAGGGAGACACATAAAGAGAAAAAAAAATATATGATAAACAGAGGAAATAAGAGAGGTGATAGGAACAAGGAAAGCCTAGTAAAGGAGGGAATTATGAAAGAAGAGGAAGAATGGAAGGAAGGAAGAAGAGAAACGAAAGGGAAGTAGAAAAGGGAAGAGGACAGAGGCGGAAAATACCCTCAACCTTCCCTCTCCCCCTCCCTCCCTCCCTCCCACCCTCCCTACCTCCCTCCTCCATCCATCGACCCCCCCACCCACCCCCACCCCACCCCCGATTCCGCTGACCAACTGTTCCCTGCCCTTGGGGTCTCCTTTTCGGACCCCCCCTACCCCCACCCCCCTTGTCTGCAGCCCCAGGGGATAGGGGGGTACACTTATCGTACGCAATCCTTCGTGGTAAATGTGTAAGAGATACGAGTGGAAGTTTTAGGGTAGCTCGAGCTTCTCTCTCTCTCTCTCTCTCTCTCTCTCTCTCTCTCTCTCTCTCTCTCTCTCTCTCTCTCTCTCTCTCTCTCTCTCTCTCTCTCTCTCTCTCTCTCTCTCTCTCTCTCTCTCTCTCTCTCTATATATATCTCTCTCTCTTCTCTCTCTCTCTCTCTCTCTCTCTCTCTCTCTCTCTCTCTCTCTCTCTCTCTCTCTCTCTCTCTCTCTCTCTCTCTCTCTCTCTCTCTCTCTCTCTCTCTCTCTCTCTCTCTCTTTCCTTTTCCCCTTTCCTCTTTTTTTCAGATGGGCTTTGATAAAATTGATTCTTTTCATTAAGCAAGATGTGTCATAGGTGGGGAGATCTTATCAAAATACACGTGCGTACATATACGCTCGTGTGTTACATTCACATATACATGCATGAACGCACACACACACACACACACACACACACACACACACACACACACACACACACACACACACACACATATATATATATATATATATATATATATATATATATATATATATATATATATATATATATATATATATATATATATATATATTCTGTATATATATATATATGTGTATATATATATATATATATATATATATATATATATACATATATATATATATATATATATATATATGTATATATATATATATATATATATATATATATATATATATATATATATGTGTGTGTGTGTGTGTGTGTGTGTGTGTATGTATGTATGTATGTATATGTAAATATACATACATATATATATATATATGTGTGTGTGTGTGTGTGTGTGTGTTGATATGAATATGATATGAACATATAGATATGAACATATAGATAAGCATACGAATATGAATACGAATAAGCATACATGATATGAACAAATAGATAAGCATACGAATGGATGAACAAAATGAAAACTATCTATTTATTCTTTTTTAATACCACGTTTTCTGGACACGAGGTCAACTTTTCTCAACTGTCTCTTACTCACGGATAGAATTCACACTTGGTAATTCAATTCTCTTGAAAAGTTTTTTGCAAAGTTTGATATCTTGCAAAGTTTATAGACTTTACTTTTTTTTTAATTCTTACAGAAATCTGTTCAAATCTTTCCTTCTCATTTTTTTTTCAGACGGAACGATTTTTCGATATATATATATATATATATATATATATATATATATATATATATATATATATATGTATACAGATAGATAGATAGATAGATAGATACATGAATAGATACGTAGACAGATATAGATATAACGAGAAAGAAAAGGAGTATTCATTCGTTTTCAATAAAACATTTTAGCAAAGTGATCGAAAAATCAGTTTTAAAAAAGTTTTAAAAATCCCAATTTACTTAACAAGCAATTAAGAGAAATTAAGAATGAGTCAGAAAGTATATATTTGATAGCGGTTATCTCCAATTGAAACTTTAAGGTTTGATCTTAATTAGGTCCGGGAAATTTCTCGCATTTTCCGAGAACTGGCGTGATCTTGTGA
>BOPN01002612.1:160000-165000 GCA_017312705.2 Penaeus japonicus | reverse complement strand
ATTAGTCATAATCCAAATGATTCATTTCATGCACCGATTTTTTTTCAAGAGTATCCGACCTCCTTTCGTCGAAAAAGGAATAAAGGAAAGAATGATAAAGCAAAGAAAACGAAGCAAAACCAAAGAAGAAGACGGGAACACACACAAATACAATGTTGAGATGTCCTTGTGCAACGCGTCCGTGCAATACGTAAAGCAATTATCTATTATCTTATTATACAGAGCAATATCATATAGGCCTTGTTGCTAATCATGTTTATCAATCATTCATTCCTACAGTATCCTGGTTACCATGGTAACATGACTCTAAAAAAGGCTCACATTTACCTTGTGTTAGAATCAACTTCATTCCACATTTTATCTTTTAATCTTTAATCCTCAATATATAATTTGTATCTCAGGCTGAGAGTGAAATTCAGAGTTCATAGATCTTAAAAATAATAATAAATAAATAAAAATAATAATAAAAATACACAAGTGAACCTTCTGTTTAACCTTTTGCAATGAAGAGAAGTGACAGAAAATATACACAAATCAGAAGCTAATCTTTAAAGATAATGTTTAAGACAAAAGGTTTCAAATAAATTGTTGTCTAATCTTACAGAAATTAACTTTATTCCCAAAATAACTCAATGAAGAGAAGAAACAGACAATATACATCAGTAAAAAAAACTAATGTTAGAGGAAAAAAACAAAAAACAAAAAAACACGCCTTTATATTTCTTTGCATCCACTACTATATAAAATAGTTCCCTTACCCACCCATCCACCCACTTACCCACCCACCCATCCACCCACTTACCCACCCACCCATCCACCTACTTACCCACCCATCCATCCACCCACCCACTTACCCACAAACCCACCCAGCCACTTACCAACCCACCCACCCACTTACCCACCACCCATCCCCTTACCCACCCACCCACCCACCCACTTACCCACCCACAAAGCCACATCTACAACCACCACCCACCCACCCACCTAACCTAAACCCGTCACATCACACTACAACTCTCTCTACTTTTCCCGCGTACTTATACTAGTAACAAGTAACTCATTACTTATACTAGTAACAAGTAACTTCTTACTTATACTAGTAACAAGTAACTCATTACTAATACTAGTAACAAGTAACTTCTTACTTATACTAGTAACAAGTAACTCCTTCCTTATACTAGTAACAAGTAACTTCTTACTTATACTAGTAACAAGTAACTCCTTACTTATACTAGTAACAAGTAACACCTAACTTATACTAGTAACAAGTAACTCCTTCCTTATACTAGTAACAAGTAACTCCTTACTTATGCTAGTAACAAGTAACTCCTTACTTATACTAGTAACAAGTAACTTCTTTCTTATACTAGTAACAAGTAACTCCTTCCTTATACTAGTAACAAGTAACTCCATCCTTATACTAGTAACAAGTAACTCCTTCCTTATACTAGTAACAAGTAACTCCTTCCTTATACTAGTAACAAGTAACTCATTACTTATCTTAGTAACAAGTAACTCCTTACTTATACTAACTGCCATCTAACCTACACCTTTTACAGGCCCTTTTGAGTCACTGAAGAAGGTTGTCGAAGGCTGAGGGATGGGCGTGCGAGGTGGTATTTCTAAGAGAATGTGGGCGGTGCATATCGAACTTTTGGGCGTGCGATTACAATTGGGTTTTAGGGAGGGAAGGGGAGGAGTGGGGGAGGGGGGTTGACGGGAGTGGGAGTGGGGTTGACGGGAGTGGGAGTGGGGTTGACCGGGGGGGAGGGGAGTGAGGGAAAGGGGAGGTAAGGAGGAGGGGTAGTGGGGTTGACGGGGTGAGGGGGTGAGGGAAGGGGAGGTAAGGAAGTGGGTAAGAGTGAGGTGGGATTTGAGAAAGGGCGAGGGGAGGGCGAGGGGGGAGGGGGATGAGGGAAGAGGGAGAAGGAGGGAGGAGGGAGAAGGAGGAGGGAGGGAAGAGGGAGGAGGGAGGAGGGAGGAGGAGGGAAGAGGAAGGGAGAAGGAGGGAGGAGGGAAGAGGGAGGAGGGAGAAGGAGGGAGGAGGGAGGAGGGAGAAGGAGGGAGGAGGGAAGAGGGAAGAGGGAGGAGGGAGAAGGAGGGAGGAGGGAGAAGGAGGGAGGTAAGCTGTTTCTAGATAGGGGGAAGGTGAAGATTGGCGGTTTAAGGGGGTGAAGAAATGGGGGGGGGGGGCGGTTTAAGGGGGTAGAGAAACAGAGTGGATGTCGGTTTATGAGGCGAAGAAACTGAGGGAGATGGCGGTTTACGGAGTTAAACCAGGAGATAGGGGGGGGGGGAGGGAGCGGTGGTTTAAGAAGCGAAGAAACAGAGGAGGGGGGAAGAACCAGGAGGAGCAAGTTTAAGGGGGTGGAGAACCAAGAGGAGGAACGGTTTAAGGGGGTGAAGAACCAGGGGGAGCAAGTTTAAGGGGGTGGAAGAACCAAGAGGAAGCCAGTTTACGGGGCTGTAGAACCAGGAGATAATTTAGACAAAATACACGAATCAGGAACAAAGCCTCTGCTTGATCTCTCTTACTACCTCTAATTAATTAAAGATATCGCAACGACCATCCAAATTCCCAAAGAACACGAACCTAATCCACACTAAATCAAAACAGCTGTAGGAGAGACGCTACCAACAGACACGAATTCAGAAGTACCACGATACCAAATAATGATCATTGAAAGGAGAAAAGATGATAATAAACTGACCATTAATAATGAAGGGGTCGATAGAGAACGGGGGTGGGTAGTGGGGGGGGGATCCGTATATAAATATATATTTTTCTTTCTTCGTTCTGTGGTCTGTTGGTCCTTCTGTTCGTATTTCAGAAGCTTGGCGAGAGAGAAAGATCGGTGAAGAATGAATGAATGAATGACTGGTTATACATCGTGAAAAAATAAAGAAAGAAAGATGAAGAGCTATCTCATTATTCACTGAAGAAGGGTGATAGGCCAGAATCGCCAACTATGACGCTTTTCTTGGGTCTATTGTCTTCGTACATTCTAGGTTACCATTATAAAAAAAAGAGAGAATGAAAGATAATACTATCACTATGTCTCATCACAAATGACGTCCCTACTCGTTTTTTTTTTTTTTTTTTTTTTTTTTTTTTTTTTTTTTTTTTTTTTTTTTCTTTTTTTTTTTTTTTTTTTTTTTTTTTTAGTAAGCCTTCTGGTCATCATATCCGAATATGTTCTTTTCCGATAACTTTCCTTCATTTTTTCTCTTCTTATTTATTCCTCACTTATAGTAATATTTTCACTCCTCACGAATGACTTCCCTACTCGCTTTTCTTTTTTCTTCTTCTTTCTTTCTTTTTCTTCTTTTTCTTCTTCTTATTTTTTTTTAGTAGGCCCTCTTGGTCATCATATCCGAATATATTCTCTACCGATAACTTTCCTTCCTTTTTTCTCTTCTTATTTATTCCTCACTTACAATAATATAATATTTCCACCCCTTCCGTTCTTACTTTCTCGAGGTCTTCCACTGCCGAAGAACATAACGGTTCTCAATATTTCACACGTCACCGTTGCCGTCACTGCTATTGGGTCGCTATAGTGAAGACAAGGCTATCATTAGCTGCTCGATTTCACGTCTCTGGTATTGCGGTATATCTGGTGTTACGCCCCGGTGTGTATTTCGCACGATGACAAGAGTGTGGGTGGAAAGGCGTGATCGCAAAGGGGTGTTTGTGGCTGTGTACTCTTGTATTATAAAACCAAAAGGGAAATGTAAGATGGAAAATGATGTGGAAACACGGTGACACACATAGGGATTTGTACGGGTTTGTATGTGTGTGGAGAGAGGGAGAGAGAGAGAGAGAGTGAGTGAGTGAGAGAGAGAGAGAGAGAGAGAGAGAGAGAGAGAGAGAGAGAGAGAGAGAGAGAGAGAGATAGAGAGAGAGAGAGAGAAAGGGAGATAGATAGATAGATAGACAGAGAGAGAGAGAAAGAGAAAGAGTAAAATATAAAAATAATTCTTCCTCTTGGAAAGAGAGAGCAAGAGACAGAGAAAAGAGTAAAAGAGATAGAAACATTAATCATCCTCTTTGAGACAGAGAGAGAGTAAGAGACAGAAAGAGTGTGTGAAAAAGAGAGAGAGAGAGGGAGAGAGAGAGAGAGAGAGAGAGAGAGAGAGAGAGAGAGAGAGAGAGAGAGAGAGAGAGAGAGAGAGAGAGAGAGAGAGAGAGAGAGAGAGTAAGAGAAAGAGTAAGAGAAAGGGTAAGAGCAAGAGAGAGAGAGAGATTAAGAGAAAGAGTAAGAGCGAGAGCGAGAGAGAGAGAGAGAGAGAGAGCAAGAGAGAGAGCGAGAAAGTAAGAGAAAGAGTAAGAGCGAGAGAGAATAAGAGGAGGGCACTAGAGAGGAAATCAGCCCCAAAGTTACCCACAGCCGCGGGCGGGACTCCGATGAATCACAACCATCATTAAAATGCCTCACAAATTGAAAAAAAAAAAAAAAAAAAAGAAAAAAAAAAAAAAAAAAAAAAAACACGCGCCAGGGAACAAGGCCTCTTCACTGGCTCACTTTATCAACAGATTTGTTTTTAATTCGACGATTATTTCTCTCGTATTTACGATGATGAATTAGCTAGATTAATTCGGAGGCACAAATGGTGATGACGTTTCTGTGCGATGGTGATGAATATCTTGTGTTTGTGTGTGTGATGAGTGTGATGATAATGACACTTGGGAGGATTTTCTCGATGGTGGTGATTGATCTTGCTTGTTGCAATGTTGATGAGCGTTGTTGTTGATGTTGATGATAAAAGATAATGTTGATAATACTGTAGGAAAAACTCTTGTTGCAATGTTGATAGTAATTGTTGATGTTGATGATAAAAGATAATGTTGGTAATACTGAAGGAAAAACACTTGTTGCAATACTGATGGGCGTTGTTGATGTTGATAATAAAAGATAATATTGATAATACTATAGAAAAAACACTTGTTGCAATGTTGATGAGCGTTGTTGATCTTGATGATAAAAGATAATATTGAT
>BOPN01002612.1:145000-150000 GCA_017312705.2 Penaeus japonicus | reverse complement strand
CACGCGCACAGACACACACACACCCACATACACACACACCTCCTCCCCTTAATAGTCTGTCATTATATATTCACATACATCTCGTAACTAAACCCTCTCGGATAATTACTATATATTTATATATTTATTCCCACAAGCTATTCTGAGCATCATTGCATGTTGCAAATTGCTTACAACTAAGTAATCTCGTATTTAAAGACCCATTTTCGTAAGATCTGATTCTTATTTGTGTTAAAACGTAACAATCCGCTCCTTTTCTCATCATGAAATAAGCAACACGACGTATTTCACAAATATCTTCACGACGTGTTCCTCTATTTGGTCCTTGCCCTCAACGTGTAACATTCAAAACGAGAGATCAAATAACACGTTAGATCTCGTTCTATAGTGACGCATTTACCTGTTTTATCATTCTACACTTATACTTACACTTATACATAACACTGGAAGTACACCAGCGGACCCTCCAGCCACCGATACCACACAAGCGGGAAAAAAACAACACCATACAAGTCGTGCGCCGTATGTTCGACGCATGTCCGACTCTCAGCTGACGTGTCCAAATAGGCTTAATTATGCACGGCTTTCAGAACAGCACCATGGCGCTCGGCGAAGTTCTACGCACTCGGAAGAACAAACAGGAACGTCACACCGAGAACGTCACACTTATATGGGAATTATTGAGGGTGTGGAAGAGGCTGTTTAAGGGTGCGGGGTTGGGAAGGGAGGGGAGGGGAGGGAGGGACGGAGGGAGGGAGGGAGGGAGGAGAGAGTGTCGGGAATGAAAGATCGTTCGTTGCTTGAGAGGTTGTGGTGTGTTTGTGTGTGTGTGTGTGTATGTCTGTGTATGTGTGTGTGTGTGTGTGATTAGTTTCAATTGCTCAAGCAGTATTATACGCTGGCAAAATAATTGATAATAAGCATGATAAACAGACCCTTGCACATCATTAAAGATAGGTATCAGTTCCCCGATATATGATCACTTCTTAATCAAAAAATAAATACAACCCCAAAAAGATATACCAACAAAGCAAATAAGACGAAACACATACAACCGTCAAGACAACCGAGGACACTCCAGACGCCAAGATTACCCTCAAGAAAGTGAAATTTCTTCTTCATCAGCCGCGAGGGAGGGAGGTGAGTCGGCACAGCCCTTCCTCCTTTGAGATAACATCCCGACACCTCTTGTCACGGAATGGACGAGTCACTAAGGATTCTTAAATGTAATGTTTCTTCTTAAAGGTAATGTTTCTTCTTAAAGGTAATGTTTCTTCTTAAATGTAATGTTTCTTCTTAAAGGTAATGTTTCTTCTTAAATGTAATGTTTCTTCTTAAAGGTAATGTTTCTTCTTAAAGGTAATGTTTCTTCTTAAAGGTAATGTTTCTTCTTAAAGGTAATGTTTCTTCTTAAATGTAATGTTTCTTCTTAAATGTAATGTTTCTTCTTAAATTTAATGTTTCTTCTTAAATGTAATGTTTCTTCTTAAATGTAATGTTTCTTCTGAAAGGTAATGTTTCTTCTTAAATGTAATGTTTCTTCTTAAATGTAATGTTTCTTCTTAAAGGTAATGTTTCTTCTTAGATGTAATGTTTCTTCTGAAAGGTAATGTTTCTTCTTAAATGTAATGTTTCTTCTTAAATTTAATGTTTCTTCTTAAATGTAATGTTTCTTCTTAAATGTAATGTTTCTTCTGAAAGGTAATGTTTCTTCTTAAATGTAATGTTTATTGTCATGGCAGTTCGACCGATGGAGGGATGAATGTATATGAATATTATGTGAGATGTGGCGTTTATAAGAATTTTCGTTAAGTTGGTTTGGTTAGTTTTTAATTTTTTAAATGCCTTATTGGGTGATTTAAGATAAGATGTAGTTATGTTAAGTCCGAAAAAAACATATCTTTTTAGGTATATAATTTTTTGTATAATTTGTAGAAATATATATCCAGATAATACGTCATACGAACCAAACGGCACTAGTTGCGCATTCACAAACACTCACTCACTCACAAACTCACTCACTCACTCTCTCACTCACTTATTCACTCAATCACTCTCTCACTTACTCACTCACACACACACACACACACACACACACACACACACACACACACACACACACACACACACACACACACACACACACACGCGCACACACACACGTCCCCAGTACAGCCATGACGTAGGTACCTTTAAGGGTTATAATTACACGTCATGGACTTACCAGACCAGCCTTAAGGAATAACGTAATAACAGCACGTGTCAGGAAGGGCGATAAAAAGGAAGGGAGAATAGGAGATGTTAGAGATGATAAGGGAGAAGGAGGAGGAGGAAGAGAAAGAAGAAGAGGAAGAGGAGGAGTTGAACGGAGGAGGAGAACAGGGGAGAAGGAAGAGAGGAGGAGGAGAAGGAAGAGGATGAAAAAAGAAGAGGAAGAGGAGGAGGAGAACGGAGAAGAAGGAAGATGAGAACGGAGGAGGAGGAAGAGGATGGAAGAAGAAGAGGAGGAGGAGAACGGAGGAGAGGAGGAGGAGGAGAGGAGAAGGAGGAGAGGAGGAGGAGGAGAAAGAAGATGTAGAGGAGGAGGAGGAGAAAGAAGAAGTAGAGGAGGAGGAGGAGAAGGAAGAGGAGGAGGGAGAGGAGGAGGATAACGGAGGAGAGGAGATAGAGAACAAGAAGGAGGAGGAGGAGGAGAAGAAAGACAAGGAGAAGACGAGAGAAGAAGAAAAATAAAAAGGAAGTGAAAGAGTATAGAAACAAAAATGAAGAAAAACAAGAGGGACCTGGAAGTAGAAAAGAAAAAATAAATAAAGGAAAGGAAAGAAGGATTAAGATAAAAAGGGAGATAATGAAACAATAGAAACAAGAATAAAGAGGTAGAGAAGTTATGAAAGACGGAGATTAGAGTAAAGGAGAAGGAACAAAAAGACCCAACAAGCAATTGAAAGAAACAGAAAATAGATATAAAAAAACGAACGAACTCGACAACAAAGAAAACAACAAACCAAAAAAAAAAAAAAAAAAAAAAAAAAAAAAAAAAAAAAAAAAAAAAAAAAAAAAAAAAAAATCACCATAAAGAACCGCCACCACCAACAACAAAAACAACAACAACAAAAACAACAAACAACAAACAAAAAACATAACCCGAAAACAAACCCCCCAAAAATGATAAGCCTTAAAAAAAAAAAAAGATAATCCTTAAAAAAAAAAAAAAAAAAAAACGAAAACGAGAGATAGAGAAACGAAATGGTAAAACACAAGAGAAGGATGCCATTAGGAGCGGGCCAGGTGACAGGTGACAGGTGTCATGCCTGGTAATGTTACGAGGTCCCCACGCGACCTTCGGGATGGGAGTGGGGGGGGGGGGGCAGATGGAGGGAGGGGAAAGGGAGGAAGGGTGAGGGAAGGAGTGGGTGAGAGGGGAGGGAGGGGGTGAGGGAGGGTGAGAGGGGAGGGAGGGAGGGAAGAGGGAGGGAGGGAGGGAGAGGAAAGGGAGGAAGAGGGGGAGGTGGAGGGAAGAGGGAGGGAGGCTGAGGGAGGGAAAGGAGGGAGTGGGTGAGAGAGAGAGAGAAAGATAGATAGATAGAGAGAAAGATAAAGAGAGAAAGAGAGAGAGAGAGAGAGAGAGAGAGAGAGAGAGAGAGAAAGAGAGAGATAGAGAGAGAAAGTTAGATGGAGAGAACGAGAGAGAAAAGAAAGAAGAGATGAAACAAGGGTGATAAGTAAAACAAAGATAGAATGAAGAAACGGGAAAAGATGGGATTAAATAGAGGAATTGGGAGAGAATGAGAGGGAAACAAGAAAAAAAGGACTAACTATAAACAAAACAAAACAAAAAATAGAGCACGTTGGGTATAAAAAGAAAGAGAAAACAAACAAACAAACACACAAACAAACAAACAAAAAGCTGATACTCCTACAAAAAAGAAAGAAAAAAAAAGAAAAAAAAGAAAGAAAAAGAGTAAGTGCAAAAAGGAAAGGAGATTAGAAGAGAGATTAATGAGGGAGATTAATGAGGGAGATTGCGTATCTACTTATCTTCTCTTAACAGGTTTTTACCACAAAGGAACAATTTTCCTCTGAAGCAGTTGTTTTAACCTTTTTTTTCTTCATATATATCTATTTACTTCCATTACATAGTTCGGAGATGAATCGACTGTTTCCCTTGTATTCATTATGATTATCATAAATTATGACAGAAGAAAGTCAAACGAATTGAAACATTTAATCAATAAGCCATCAAATACGAGAGGAAATAACGACGGTGAAAATAACAACGGGATCCATTAGACGCGGCAAACGGTGAAATTAGTCACGAGACGGAGATTTGGCGGGAAAAAACAAAACAAAAGCGCATCAACATGACAACAAAAAATTTACTCAGAGACATTTCACCTTGTCTCTTGGCATCTATGTGCTTCTTTCTATATGTTGGGTTTACGTTCATGTATTTGTACTCTATTTAGAAATATCAGTTGCTTATATAATAATAATAATAAAACAATAATTGGACGAGAATAAAAGACGCGTCGCCATGACAACCAAAAAAAATAAACAAGAGACTTTTCTTCTTGTCTCGTCAATTTCCCCCCCAAAAAAATCCTCATAACGGGGGGAAAAACAGGAAGTATAAACGAAGGAATAAAAGGAATCCTAGACAAACACATCTTCCAAAAGATGGACATAAAAAAATAAACAGGAAAGACAAACAACAACAACAACAAAAAATAGGACGAGTGAGCGACCTCCAGGTGGCCGGCGACAAGGGAGGGGGGGAAGGGGAGGGGGGAGGGGAGGGGGACGAATGGGATGTGACAAGGAGGGACAGAAGCGAGAGGGATGGGGGGGGAGGAGGGAAGGGGAGGAAAGGAGGAGGCAGAAGGGTGATGGAGTAGGAGTAGAGAGAGAGAGAGAAAGAGCGAGGACAGAAGCAAATAGGAGGAGGATGAGAGGGAGAGAAGGAGAAAGCGAGAGGAGGGAAGGAGGAGAGGAGGGAGGGA